>JANHFO010008582.1:22480-38584 GCA_032468095.1 Pareas carinatus | reverse complement strand
GCCCAACTCCCCCCCGTCTGCTTCTATGGCAACTCAGAGAAGATCTGGGAGTTGAAAATTGTACTACCAAGTATAGTACCCCAACAATTGTGATGAGGAGAAGGTATTTTGGAAGAAGGGAAAAGCTTACGAATCAGCAGCAACAATCTTCTGACAATCCAGAAAAATCTGTGACCAAGACAGCAAACACAGATTTTGGGGCAGGAAAGGCAGGAAAGAGGAAACTCAAGTGCAGTTATACAGATCCTGAAAATGTACTTTTCGGCTATAGAAAAACAATCCATTCACCAATACACCTTTTTTTTCCCTGAATAATTTGGGTGGTTGTGCTCTTCTATCCTTATTTATCCCACTGGTCCTCTAAAAGAGGTATAGGTGGGTTTTGTTTTTTAGTTTTATAATGGTAGACTCTTAAAAATATCCACTTAAAACTCAGAAGAGTTAAATTGTCTAAAATGAGGAGAGTCCTTGGTGCTCTCTGAGCTTCATTGTTTTTTTTTGCAGATGTTTCATTGCCAAAGCTAGGTAACATCGCCAGTGGTAGATGATGATGACTTGCACTGATGATGCTACCCAGTTTATGTAATGAAACATTTGCAGGAATACAGCCAAGCTCAGAGAACACCAAGGACCCATCATTTCTATCCTGAGCTATAGATATTCTCCTTTATTTTATGATTTTGTTGGGCTTTAAAGCATAGCCACCATATATCAATAAATAAATCCAAGCAACTTGTTATATGTTCAACATTTCACAGAAAAACTATTATTCACTTTAGCATCCTACACCTATTCTGAGTATAATACTTGAAGGAAATTTAAGACTCTTCCTTCCACTGAAGTTCTCATTGTTACACCTCTTTAACCATATTTGTATTCTGCACCTGTTTGAGCATGCAATCTTGAACTTGTTTGGATTCTGAGTCAGATATTGTATTTTTATTTATTTATGTATTCAGATGTACAACTTATTATACTTCATTTATAATTTACAAATCATGATCAGTAGTATGTGTTATAAGGTTTTCAAATTTGATCAAACTTCACCCTTGTTTCTGAAATTCTTTTATTGCCTCCTTGTTTATGGGAAAATTCTGAAAGCAATGAAATTCTGAAAGCAACACACTGTGTTGTTAAGAGACTTTGTAATCCCAAAAATATTGTCATCTAAACAAATTATTGCTGGCCAAAATTTTGATAGCCATCATTTTATAAAAATAGATTTAGTACATTTATTACATTTAGTAATAAATTGGGAGAGTGGGATCTAGATCTATTCTCTTCCTGTATGTAATCCCAAATACTCAGTAAAGCAATATATTATCAACTTTAGGTTGTTCATTTCTATGTGAGTCCTCCTGCATGTATCAGTGAAACCTTTCAGGCAATGAAAATAACAGAACTAAAGGAAAATACAAATACTGCTTGACTTACAATCATAATTGAGCCAGTCATTCATAGTTGTAAATCATGATATAAAGCGAGTCATCTGGTGAGCACACCCGATTTTGCAACTTTTTTTTTTGCAGAAGTCATTAAGCAAACATGACAGTTGTAAAGCGAACACAGCAGTCATTAAACAAATGCTGTGGACATTAAGCAAACCCATTGTTTATTATGGGGCATATTTTGCTAGAAACCAGAACTAAATGCTGGTTTGCAGAAAAAAATGTTGTAAATCATGGTCATGTGACTGCAGGGTGATGCAAATAAATGGTTGTAAATGCAGATCAGTTGCTGGGTGCCTGAAATGTGGTCATGTGACTTCTGGAGCGGAGCAGATGTCAGAACTTCAAAACCAGGTGATAAATTCCTTTTTCAAGATCTGTTGTAACTTTGAATGGTTACTAAGTGACTGGTTTAAGTTGAGGACTACTTATATAGCCCATGGTAAATTCCATGGTAAATAGTTAACATGAGAATACAGTCTGAAATTCAGAGTGGAATCCTGCAGGTGTATGAATTAAATACTTGTCTTTCGCTTGAACAATATATAATACATTGCTTAACTGTGACAAATATTTAACACCTTATTTTCAATGAATACTGGAATCAAGAAAAAACTATAATCTTGGTAGGATATTCATTTTAACAGCTGCAGATCTCCTTAACCAAGACAAATTCAACTGTTTTCATCTAGAAACAAGTATCAATATATTTCCCCAGGTTGGTAGTAATTATTCTTAAACAGCTCTGTTATTTTTGTCAAGAAAATTCCTAAATATTTGAGCTTCTTAACAGAAACATTAAAGTCTGTTGCTTGATTGATACAATGATTTTCACTCTCTGTCAATTCTCAAGTCCACATTTGAATTTTCTCTTTAATTTCATAATTTGATACTGAACCATATAACACGCGCTCAACAATGTTAAATATACTCTCGATTGAATAATTGTTAGTACAATATCATGAGAAAATAATGATCTTTTTGTTTGTTGTGTTTAATTTTAGTCATTTAATGTTGTTTATATGAACTGCTCTTGGTGTTCAACAAACAAAAAGGCAGGGTAGAAATCCAGCAACATTAAATAAAATAAAAACTCAATTCAATTCTGCTGCACTAACCCATTTTTCTAACCTGTCATGGCAACTCTGAATTTTATTTCTAACTTCTTTAGTATTGGCTATCCCATTCAGTTTTTTTATTGCCTGCTACTCTAAGACAACTTTCATTTTTTCTCACTTTTATCATAAATAAAATGTTGTGGAATGATGAAGAACTGCAGATTAGCATTTGTAGGTATGTGTCTTTGCCATCTCTTGGACGGACAAAATTCATTGAATTGCAAATTAGAAATTTCCTGAAGTACCATACTGTATGTTGCAGAATTTATTTTCAATCAAATGTTAGATAGCTTTTGAAACTAATTTACACTTTTTTTTGCAAAAACTTGCAGATACCTTTTGAAAATCATCACTGATATCTTTTCTTAATTGGATTATTAACAGAAACCATATCATTGCTTTTATTTGTTATTAATAGAAAAAGTTTTTATTGGTCAATAACATACAAAACAATAGCTTACAATATGTGGAATTTCAATTACCAAAAATGATAATTATTTTTATATAAAATAGAATTTCCTTTATATTTCCTTTATTTGTTCTTCTGCTTACTTGATACCTGATGCTTGCTCCAATATTTTGATTTCAGTTCATGGCTTTTGAAGCCAATGTGGATACTTATAAGCATGCAGTATAATCCTCCTTTCTATTGCTTTTCTATTGTATTGTTCCTTTTGAAGAACTATATTCTTCCATTGCTTATATTCAGATCATGGAAGTCAACTCAGTAGACCTCTGTGACACCTATTAAATTATATTTGTTTTCCTATATTAAGAATTGAAGCTCATCTTGTTTATTTCCCAAGCTCTTAACATTATGTATAGCTAGCGAAGGCCATGAACTTTATGAGCTAGTTTTCTTTCTGATTTTATGGTGAGTGGTTTAATAGACTCCATTACAGCAATCCTCTAGTGCACAAGCCTTTGTCTAAAGTCTTTATCCACAGGGTGATGTTTAAGATTTTCTGATCAGTGTCTATGGAGATTCTCAATCATCCATATATCATGTTTGCCTCAAAGATGCTTTCTTCAAAAGCAACTGAACTATGCTATTTTCCTGAGAGAGAAGATGTTTTTTCTCTCATCCAAGAAGCTTCATCAGTTCTGGCTTCCTGATCAAGTTTGATATGGTTTCATCAAATGTGCATTTATCAATCTTTGTGAGCTGCAATTTATCTAAAGCCAGATATTCATCCTCTAGAAAATTCAGGCCATGATCCTAGAAATCAAATTTCTCCTGTTGACATTATTAGCATGGTCAGATCTTCATTTGCAGCAATATTCTTTCCATTTCCTACTGCTTTCAAGGTAGTGAAGCCGCACTAGAAGTTTACCTCCAGCACATGGAAGACTGCAGGACTAATAGCAAATAATGGTGAAGGACGAGATAAGACAAAATGACCAGAGTAAAGATGCTGCTCCTGCTCTCCTCTCTCACTGGAATTGAAGGAGAGGGAAACTGCATAAAAGACCTGAGTTTCTATAGATAAAAGCATATTGCTTATCCCTTGGGATCCTGACTAGTATTGGTAAAAGACTCACTGTCGAGTCAATGGACAGAGTGCAGAACCTGTCAGTTTCATCAAAATAATAAAATTAGTCTTATGTTAACAGTTCTACTCTTATCATAATATGCGTGCAACATTATGATGCATGAACAAAAGGGGTTCAGTTTGCATATGATGGCAGAATTCTGCTTTTATGATTTTCTCCCCTTTGTTGTAGAATGAAGTCTGGATTCTCAGGAGGGGGTGGGTATTAGAGGAATAAGAGACAGCAAAATTTAGATAGTTTGATTAGGAGGAAGAGGGTCAAGACAAGTCCCCTCTAGGAGATCTCAGGACATATCATTAATGGTGCAACTAGTTTGCTTAAACACTATAGGGGGATGAACAATGAAGGAAATTCCTTAGAAGAAACCCAGTGTGTCTTTTTTTTGTTGAAACAGAACACCTTTAACTTTCCTTATGTATGGAGAATTTTGCTATCATTCTGCCAGCTTTTCCAATGACATTAATAAAAACAAGGTCAACTGCATGATTAGAGATTATAATTAGAATTTTTATTCATCAAGTGTGTCTGGACACACAAGAAATTTGTCTCCAGTGTACATGCTCTATACTTATATACAGGCTATAATTGACAATCTATGATTACCATTATAAGATACATTCATAATCATAAAGTACATTCATCATGTTGTGTACATATTAGGTGCATTCATAATCATAAAGTACATTCATTGTGTCATCATGCTATAAAGTACAATCATCATGAGATTGATGAACGGCTGGAAAATCAAATAGAATCCTGGTATTTTGAATTTAAAGGTAGACAAAAGCATTGCATTTCCCCTTTCTCCTGTCAAGACTTCACTCCTATGCATAGAGCCAATATTTTGGATATATTAAATGCCACAAAAATTAAAGGATAGTTAAATTAACATTTATGAGGTATGTTACATAAATATATAAGATACGAACATCTTCTGTCTTACACTTACATGAATCAAAAATAGCCTACTTGCAAAATAAACGAGTGTTCTTTACTTTTTTCTGTCTGCTAACTGGATAGTAGATCAATGTTGCGGGTGAGATTTTTTAGCAAATGATAAGAATCTTTCAGTAAACTTGGCAAGACGAAGAACATTCTAAATATGCAAGTTAAACAAGAGAGACTTGTGAATTGCCTAAATGAGAGAATGAGTGATTAGGTCTTCCATTCATTACAATTAATTGGCAACTGATACAACTTAGATTCAGTTTGATGACACAGGGCCTATAACACAACTTTTCTATTAAGTCTCTAAAGTGAAGTTTAAAGTCAAAATCTTCCAATTTCACTATGATAATTCAGAGACAAAGGAGAAGTAAAAAAAAATCATGTTTTTTATTCCCCTCAAAGGGTGAAATGTCAAAGCACTTCATTTTTTAAAATATTCAGCTCTAAAGTCAAAATATATTTTATTTGAAGATTTAATCAATCAATCAGAATATAGCTGGAAGGAACCTTGGATGTCTTCTAGCTCTACTCAAGCAGGAGACCCTATACCATTTCAAACAAGTGACTGTCAAATCTCTTCTTAAAAACCTCCAATGATGAAGCTGCCACATGTTCTGAAGTCAAGCTGTTCCATTGGCTAATTGTCCTCACTATTAGGAAATTTCTCCTTAATTACAGGTTGCTTATGTCCTTGATCAGTTTGATTAGCTTGAAGATATACAGTTGAGAAAGATGTGATAATAGCCCTACAAAATATGAATAATATATTATCTTTACCTATTTGACCCTATAGTCCCGTAGTCTTGCTTGTACAATCTATATATTTCATTTTTTCTTTTCATGGCCAACACATCCTTGTTCTTCATTTTCACTACAGTACTTTTTCATTCCTGATTGTTCACCACAGTTCAACTAAGTAGTTCATATGACAAAAAAAGTTTATCATGCGATGAGACTTCCAGACTTGATCACAAATTAATATTTATGACAGAGAAAAAGCTCACTGACTCCTTTGAGTTAATGTACCATGTATTGTACTCATTGTGCATCTTGTTTTCCACTTGAGAAAGATCTGATAGAATGATTGAATCTCATTCTGCCACACTGGTGTTTGATCCATTCAAACTCACAGGAGGTCATTACATGGAGGTCTTATATGATTTGTCTTAGTGCACACAAAATTAATTTTCTCTTCACAGATCCTGGGAATAATGACACACAATAAGACATTGTAGCTGAGTAGCAACAGCTGTGGGATCCTGTTCAATCCAGGGTCACCAAGAACATCTTGCTGAGACAGCCTTTCCCAAAAGAGTATCCATAACTTTATTATGCTATAAAACGTGTGCATGATCTTGGGTGCAATATCAAAGTACAGACAGGAAAGATCACATCACATAAATCAGGAGAATGATTGATAATTTTCTAGCTACTTCATTAGACCACATTCTACCATTCATCCATCCACACGCACCCAGTATATCCATTCATTCATCCACACCCACCCACTAAAAAAGGGAAGATAAAAAGGACAGATCATTCTTCTCCTCCACTGACTAAGCGAATGAAGGAAGTTGGAAACTTCTTAAGCTGTATGATACTTTAAAAATTACTTCTGAGATACTGTGGCTTCTGACCTTACTCACAAAACGAATTATCCATCCTTCCCCTGCAGCCACTGTCCATAAGCACACAGCTTTTGAAACTATGAATAAATGATTTTGAGATTCAATTTTGAAGGTTATATTGCCATTGCTCAAGCACATTATAGATAGGTGCCTTTAACTGACAATTTTTTGTTCTCCCTGTTTTTCAGTTTCTTAACAAGATTGTTCAACTTGTCATATAACCTGTCCTTTTCATTGGCAATGGAGATTTGTGGCTGTCAATGCTCAAAGAAGAGACTTGTACGGCAGAACTTGATTATCTCTGACAGCCACAAGCTGAGTCTTTGCAAAAATGCATCAACAGGAAGCTTGAACATATGGTGGCAGTTTCGTTATCCTCCTCCTTATTTTTAGAGGATTACATTTTAGATGTCTGCTTGATTTATTTTTTCTCTTAAAGCAAATTTTTGAAGAAAATCCAGAGGTAGCTCTTGAGGTAAACCTCTAAGGAATGGCTCTACTAAAAGACCTTGGACTGGGAGAAAATGGCTTCTCTTACAAAGAACTTTGCTATCCAATTTACATGCTGGATAGATTTATTTTTCCTCACTAGCAGAGAAAACCTTTTAAAAAACAGAGAGGATTTTAAAGCAAAAACTATGAAAAACCATTATAAAGTAGATCTCAGCTTCTGGTGACTTAATAGATTTATTTTTTTGTGCACACCCTTGTACACATACATACTGAGATGCGGCCAAATGGCCCTCTCAAGCAGGAGCCACTAAACTTTTTTATCCAATAGTTAATGTTGTTACCTCCCACCAAGAGATTAATGTGGAGAGTTTTCTTTCTCTCTTTCCTTCTTGCTCTTCTGCAGTGGGATGTAGATCAAATGCCCTGTCTGAATGAGATAACTGATTTGAGAAGATATGAATTGCTTAAGACACAGATTAAATTTAAGAAAATAATTAGGAGCTGAACAAAGACAAAGAAAAAAAAAAGACATATCTGTATCCTGAAGGATTTTTAACTCACAGCTACACCTCTGGGCATACTCTCCCCTGCCCCTTCATGCAGGTAAAACAAATAGTGTTAATGGTATGAAGAAACAGCTCAGTTTGGTTAATTAAAAGAATCTTAACTCAGGTGTATTTTTGCTTAGAAATAAGAAGATAAACCTTCTTTTCACTAGAATATCATTTCCTTCTGTTTCTCCAAACCTTCTCTAAGTTGAGATGTTTTTTCTAACTGGGAAGACAGGCAACGTAAAATAATACAATCAGTATTGAGGTGACCTTCTTCCATTCTGTAAAAGTTCTCCTTATCGTCTGTTCCTGATAAGTGGTTTAGAATTTGGTTTTCCAAGATTTGATGAACTCATTCTGCTTTTCTAAATGGGAAGTTTAGGTTTGAACAATAATGATTATATTTAAAAATTCTGAAGTATTTTCTCCACCTCCAATATTTAAGCAATTTGCCCCTGTCTTCATTTAGGATGGAAGATTTTCTCTATTTAATTTATCATCCTGGAATTTCTTGGTGACCTACCATACAAGTACTAATCATGGTAAACCCTACTTAACTTTTCAGAATTAGCCAAAGTATTAGTATTATATTAGTATTAGTATTTATTAAATTTATATACTGTATCAAAAGTCACTGAGAGATCTAACAGGACCAGGATAGAGGAACATCCCCTATCCTGAGTCCTCCAGAGATCACCCACCAATGCGACCAATGCCGTTTCTGTGCTATGACCAGGTCTGAAGCCTGACTGGCATGGGTCCAGATATACATTTTCCTCCAGGTGCTGCAGGAGCTGATATGCCCCCACACTCTCAACAATCTTCACCAGAAAGCGAAGGTTGGAGACAGGATGGTAGTTGGCTAAAACAGCTGGATCCAGGGAGGGCTTCTTGAGGAGGGGTCTTACCACTGCCTCTTTCAAGAATTGAAAGGGTTGAAAATTAAATCAAGGGTTGAAAATTATTGTGTTCTATTTCTCCCTCAGAGGTAGGCATGGTATTGTTTTGAAAATTTATTGAAGTTTCAAAGGCCACTAGAAACAACTGAAGTGCTATAGAAAATCTAATCCAGTAATGTATTTCTGCTACAGTCATAATTTGTCATCACTGACAATCCCAAAATTACTATGGCAACCATTACATTTGTGGGACATATTAAATGGGAGTTAATTAGTATGCATTATTAATAACTTCAATATAAATGTAACATCCACATATTCTGAAAGAGTGGAGGAAACCAGTATGATAGAAAGTCAGTCCAGTGTAATATGTCCAAAGTGTCTTGAAATTTACATATAATCAATTTCAGCTGTGGATGTTGAAATATTCAGATGTTAGATATTACATGTTTAATTAGGCTTAGGCTCCACTGAGCTCAAAAAGGATATGCTATACTTGTGCAGTGAAATACTGTCTATAGCATGCCAGTTAAAATGAAATTGCCAGTAGGGAAAGAAGTGAAAATTATTTTTTTTTTCATGTATTAATGCAAACTGCTCTAATTAGCACTCCCAAATATATGAACCGTCATGATTAGCCTCCACTTTCTCTAATTTTCAAATTTTCATAATGCCATTCTTTGACTGAAAAGTACATACTAAGGAATTTGGTGTACAAAATGTGTATTTCAGGAGGACTAGCAATTGAAAGAAATATCAGGGAAAGAACTGCAATAAAATTTAGAGTATTGGAGTAAAATGTACTAGTTGTGTAATATTATTTCGTGGAGTCTAATTAAGGAATATAGAGATAACAAAAAAAACCTTGTAAAAAACTACTGAAGATATTTATCTAATGGTTTCAGTGTTCTCATTTTCTGTCAACTGTCTCATTGACATTTGCAGCAAAAGAAACCCCTGGGACATTGTTTTTCCAAGAGTACAACCTTACTGACATTTCCACATAGGTATTGAAAAAGCAAAGGCAGTTCTGAGGTTTCCGTGCACAAAACAGCTTAGATAAAAGTCTCCCTTTCCCCCTGGGTCATCCACTGTCTATTGTCCACCAATCGTATGCAGTCAATTTGTTTTGGGAACAATCTGCACCTTTCAGAGGTTTCCCAGCATTTGACCTTGAGGTGTAGAGATTCTCTTGTCTTGGTTGCAAGTAGAGATGCATGAGAATTCAGGCATGACATTTCCTTAAAACCAAGCAGGTTGAAAATAGACAGTTAATGACCAACAACAAGTAAAGGGCACAACTCAGATTGGAATTGATATGGTCCCAGATGAATCATAAGAAGATTCCAAAGACTGCGATTCAGTTTCTGTTTGTTTCAATGGTGCAAAAGGTATCTCCAAGACAAGGCAGTTATTTATACCTAGAGCAGACATCTTTTTCTTTCTTATATTTCATCTGGAAAATGGTAGGAGCTTTTCTATCCAGAGGAGCATTCCTTCAGGAGAACTGGAGCTCAGACTGAAACAGTTGAAGAATGAGGCCTAGAGAAATAAGACCAGTTCTGCAGAGCTGTCTTTAATCTCACCTTTTTCTCTGGTGTTGTGCTGCACAAATGAACACTTCTGTCAGGGTTCCTTCCTTTCAATAATGCCTTGGATAGATACAATATGACCAAGACTGTCAAAAAAAACCTGGACTGTATGAATTGAAAGACAGTTCAAGATATTTGTATTTGAAATAATTTTGTTGTCAAAATCTTCAATTTTTGAGTTCAATTTTTACCTAATTCTGAACCTCAGCTAAAATGCGGGCTTTAATCAGAAAGTTGGAACTTGTAAAATATTTTGTCACTTTTAAATGTAACAAATGATGGGTTCCCACATAATATTAGTAATACTTTTAGGTCTGTTACGCGAATGTAGTCAGTAATGTGCTTTGGCCATTTCCTGAGGCTCTGTCTCACGGCTCGGTTGAAGAGCTAATGGCCGCCTGGCATAGGATGGCCAGTGATGCTCTGGATTGGGTCATGCCTTTGTGGCCTCTAACCCGGCATTGAACCACCTTAGCTCCTTGGTTTTCTGAGGAGCTGAGGGAAATGAAATGCTGGAAAAGACACCTAGAGAGTAGTTGGAGGACCAGCCGCTCCAAATCTGATCGAGTATTGGTAAGAGCTTATATTAAGACTTATCATGGCATAATCAAAGCGGCGAAGCATAATCACTTTACCGGTTTGATCGCATCTGCAGATAACCACCCAGCTGACCTGTTTAGGGTGACCCGCTCCCTGTTCCATCTGGGAGCATGGGAGGACCCCTTGCAGGGTCATGCAGAGCGGCTTGGATTCGGTTTGGACTCTGACTGGGTGGGTTCAGACAGAATCACTGAGGCAGGACTTGAGAGTGTTGTTTGGGGGGAGTTTGACCCTGTGCCTCCCGAGGACATGGATAGGATTCTGGGGTGGCTGAATGCAACCACATGTTTATTGGACTCGTGTCCCACCTGCTTGGTGCTGGTTTCCCAGGAGGTTACACGAGGCTGGCTCCAGGGTATTGTGAATGCTTCATTGAGTGAAGGGTTCTTGCCAGCCCCCTTAAAGGAGGTGGTGGTGATGCCCCTCCTCAAAAAGTCTTCCCTGGACCTGGCTGTTTTGGCTAATTATCATCCGGTCTCTAACCTTCCTTTTGTAGCAGTTGTTGAGAGTGTGGTTGTTCATCAGCTCCCGCAGCACCTGGATGAAACTGTCTGTCTGGATCTGCTTCAGTCCAGCTTCAGGCCCGGGCACAGCATGGAAATGGCATTGGAGGGCACGAGATAAAGGATGTTCCTCTATCCTGGTCCTACTAGATCTCTCAGCGGCTTTAGATACCATCAACCATGGTATCATGCTACGCTGGTTGAAGGGGTTGGGAGTGGGGGGCACCGTGATATGGTGGTTCTCCTACCTCTCTGACCAGTCGCAGATGGTGTTGGCAGGGGGGCAGAGGTCAGCTCCACGGCACCTCACTTGTGGGGTGCCACAGGAGTCGGTCCTCTTGCTCCTTCTGTTCAACATCTATGTAAAGCCACTGGGTGAGATCATCCGTGGCTTTGGGGTGGAGTTCCATCAGTACGCTGATGATACTCAGTTGTACATCTCCACCCGAGGCCACCCCAATGATGCCATGGAAGTGATGCCCTGGTGCCTGGAGGCCGTGTGGATCTGGATGGGGAGGAACAGACTCAGACTCAACCCCTCCAAGACCGAGTGGCTGTGGCTTCCGGCATCCTGATATAGCCAGTTGATGCCATCTCTGGCTATTGGGGGCAAAACATTAGCCCCCACGGAGAGGGCTCGCAATCTCGGTATCCTCCTGGATGCACGGCTGTCCTTAGAAGATCCTATGGCATCCGTGGCCAGGGGAGCTTTTTATCAGGTTCGCCTGATTCGCCAGTTTCTGGATCAGGACTCCCTATGCACGGTCACTCAGGCTCTCATCATTTTCTGCCTGGACTACTGTAATGCTCTCTACATGGGGATCCCCTTGGAGCGCATCCAGAGGCTTCAGCTGGTCCAGAATGTATCCGTGCAGGAGATTATGGGAGCAAGGAGGTGATTGTTTGGGACTCCTTATGTACAGTCACTCATGTCCTGGTCACTTCTCGCCTCGATTATTGCAATGCACTCTACATGGCGCTCCCCTTGAACCATGCCCAGAGGCCGCAGATGGTCCAGAATGTGGCCATGCAGGGGATTGTGGGGGCCAGGGGTCGTGCCCATGTGACCCCCCTCCTGCGTGAGCTGCACTGGCTCCCAGTGGCCTTCCAGGTGCACTTCAAGGAGTTGGTTACCACCTTTAAAGTGCTCCATGACTTAGAACCTAGGTACTTACAGGACCACCTGTTACCAGCGAATACCTGCCACCGGCCAGTACGCTCCCACAGAGAGGGCCTCCTCAGGGTGCCATTGGCCAGACAATGCTGGCTGGCAACCCCCAGGAGGAGAGCCTTCTCTGTGGTGGCACCCACCCTCTGGAATGACCTTCCCCCCTGAGATACATATGATATCAGACTCCGTATGTTCCGCCATGCCCTAAAAACGCACTTTTTCATGCAGGACAGATTCTCCTAACCCCCTCCTCCTTTATTATCTCAAATAGGTTTTAATTTGGTTTAAATTGATTTTATATTGGATTTGAAATTATGGCCTTTATTTAATTATTTTAAATTGTTCTTAACTTTTTGTACTGCTTGTTTGTTGGTTTATCTGGCTGTACACTGCCCTGCGTCCATCAGGAGAAGGGCGATATATAAATATAATTCAATAAATAAATAATGTCATTAATTTGCTTATTTATTACTCCAAGCCATTTAATATGTCAAGGGATCTTTTGGATGTTATAGAGACTGGGAATGTTAATGAACCTTTGAAAGTTTCAGTCTTGGATCTAGTATCACATTGAGCTTATTTTGGAATGTAGATTTCAGTCCAACAAGTAGAACATTCACTTTCTCACACATAGTTTCAGATGGTTGCCTCACAATAATTCTGGGCCAGCAAGCCACAATTTGAAAAGTCCTGTTGTAATCCATTATCTAACTGATTAATATCTAATTGCATGAGTTCAGATTTCTTCTTGTAATCCATCCACTGTTAGTAGTTCTAAGTGGCCAACTTTCACAGCATACTTTACCACTGGGAAGACTAAAGTATCAGCAGTTCTGCTCTCTAGCGTTGTTGAAATGATCTTGGAATTGCTTTCTTAATCTTTTAAAATTTTTCTAGCAGATAGACCTTATTTTTGTATTCTATCCATTTCACTAAGTAAAATGGGCATTGCCTCACCTTCTAGCCCAGATAACAGCAAAACGTTACCACAGTCATAGGCCAAAATAAACATTAAGCCAAAATCTTCACTATGCATTTTGATCTCCATAACCTAACAATATTTTATAGCAATCCAAAGTAAAATATTCAGGACATTTTTCATAACTTCTCAGTCCTTTTGGCTAAGAAAGTGTTGTAATTTGCACGTTTCAGATTGTTAATGCTTTGACCTCCAGTTTCAGTTCCATCTGTCATCTTATTTAATTCTGTCATTCTTATACAATCACTACATAAATTAAACCACTATGGGGACAATGTACATCAGTATTCCAATCCCTTCACTAACAAAATCAGTTCATACAAAAACCTCTTGTTCGTTTTAAAAATTCTTCAGAAAAATAATCAAGTCTTCAGACATATCCACTAGCCATAATGCACTTCTCAGTTCAGCACAATATCTAGTCTGTTTGGTCGCTGATCAATTGTCCATGGTCCTTCCCTTTCTGGTGGAGTCAGTTCCTCAATAGTTTTTATTATTATTATTCTAAAAATGTTTTGTCACTCCATAATTCTATTAGCAAAGAGTTTTAATACGAGTGTTTGTTTTAATAATTGTCTTTAGCCTTTTTTTGCTTCTATTATCTTTTTTATAATTAGTTATTTTTTCTTTAGCTGTATCATTTCTAGTGATTTTCTCTGATCTTTTTAAAAACTACATCTGTTATATCTCTTCTCTTGCCCTTTCTTGCTCAATACATAAAACTGTTCAGTCATTGTATGTATTGCTGCCTAGTGGTATAATTTTCCATTTTTTATCATATCAGCCACTTTAACTTTTCCTCTTAGTGAAATTTTTGAGAATGCTTTTTCTGCTTTGGTTTTTCAGTGTCTCTTATCTCATCCTATAGATACTTTGGTTCTGTTTTGTAAAAGCTAAGCATACTGAATCTGTTCATTGCATTGGTTGTATATTCTGATAACATAGTCTGCATTTAACATATATTGTAGACTCTTAATTTCGTAATTTAACCTGTATATTTGGCATTCGTAAGTTATGGTCACTTTCACAGCTGAAATATCTTATTGACTAGTTTATACTTCTCCATCTTGTTTTTCTTCCCTGTAATCTATTTGCTTTCAGTGCTGCACATTTAGTGAATTAATGTGTCTCAGTTTTTATGCTATCTAAAGCAATTGTTAACAATACACAATTGTTTCTCTTTGCCATATTCCATTAAGGTAATAATTAAGGTAATAATATTTTGTTACAGTCACAGACTAGTGTTACAAATAAGAAGCATATAATAATAATAATTATTGCTCATCGCACAATCTGCCAGATGTTCAGACTGCATTTTTGTCTACCTATCGAGTCCTTACCAAGGACCTGGGATAGGCAGACATGGAAGTTTGATGGTGTTACAGATACCGTTGCAGGATGGAAACTGTTCCCAGTAAAGCTGCTTTTTGCAATTCTGATGGCGAATTTAGTTTAACTTCTTCATTTTATATGACTTTTTCTATTTTATGAACCCATCAGTTTTTGATTGCAGGTAAATGATATTTCTTGCAGATCTTCCAATGTCTCGTTGTTGCTACTTTGTCATGCTGCTGCTTGTAGTCAATCTGTGCAACCTTCTTGCAGCAGCTTGCCAGATAGTCCACTGTTTCTTCAACTTCTTTGTATAGCCAGCTCCTACTGTCTGTTGCTGTCTTCTCAATATTGCCTTTATATGCATTTATCCTTAAGACTTGGTCTTGTGCAGTCAGAATTAGTCCCTCGGTCTCTTTCCTCAAGTTTCCTGCTCTTAACCCTTGTCAGGTCTTGTTATTATCTGCTTTCCCTTCTATTTTTTTAATGTACTGGCCATGTAGTGCTTTGTCTCCCCATGCCTCCATTCTGTTCTTCATTTAGTCTTTCTTGTAGGCCAGTTTGATCTCTCCAGTAAGCCTTCCTGATATACTGACTTTTGTGCATCTTCTACATTGTCCTTCCGATATTCTTCCAAAGTTATTTTTTTCTTTTTCAATCATCTGATGAACTTGTAACACTTTATGCCCACCTATTTGCCTTGGTAGGTAGAGTCGGTCAATGTTGTTGCGAAGATGAAGGGCGTGATTTATTGTCATTATTTTTCTGGTCTTCTTATCCATTGCTTTTAGCTCTGCTTGAGTCCAGTTCACTATTCCAGCTATGTATCTAATGCTGGAATTGCCCAGGTGTTGATTGCCTTGATGACATTTCCTCCATTGAAAGAGAGTGATCTTCTTCACTCTCTTGATGTATTCATCTCTAATCTGTTTCTTGACTTCAATGCACTTGATGCTGTCAGCTTGAAGGATACCCAGTTATTTGTAGTAATCATCCTCATCCAGACTTTTAAATGTTATTTTCATGGGACATCTTGATTCCTTCAGTTTTCACTTTTTCCTTGTTTGATAGTGAGTGTGGCACATTTGTCAAATCCAAATTCTATTGCAATATCTTGGCTATATATACAGACAGTGTTGAGCAATGATTCTATTTCAGATGGTGTTTTTTCCATATAGCTTCAGGTCATCCATGTAAAGGAGGTGGGATAGTCTGGCAGATGTTTTTGATGTTTGATAACCATGGCCTGAATTATTCAGTACAGTTGACAGAGGAAACAGTGCAATGACAAATAGTAGTGGTGATAGTGAATCTCCTTGAAATATTCC
>JANHFO010008580.1:36833-51064 GCA_032468095.1 Pareas carinatus | reverse complement strand
TGTTAACAGTCGGCTGCCAGTAAGTTCAGCAGTTCGAGTCCCACTAGCTCAAGGATGACTCAGCCTTCCATCCTTCCGAGGTCGGTCAAATGAGGACCCAGATTGTTGGAGGCAATAGGCTAATTTCTGTAAACCGCTTAGAGAGGGCTATAAAGCACTGTGAAGTGGTATATAAGTCTAACTGCTATTGCTATTCTTTCCTTCCTCTTCATTCTTTCTATACTTCTTCTACGACCAATCACAATCTAGTATATTTTTTCCAATTTTATCTCTCATTTTACATACATTTTATAGGGAGTACCCAATTTTTTTTCTATAATTTTTTCCTCGTATCCTTTCTATACTAAATAATTTTTCTCACAATATACCTTTCAGGTTAATCCAAAATCCATACATAGAATATTAATTTTTAACCATTTCCATTTTTACTTTCTTTAAATTATTTTTCTCTATTGATCTTATATTTATTTACTTTTAAAACACTTTAGTCCATAAAATTATGAGACTGAAATTTGAAATTCTTATCACCTTCCAGCATACACAACAATTAGATACATACAGTAATAAATATAATCCAAATGTTTTAGTTTTGGTTGCTTTATGGAGGACCTTTTAACCTTATATCAATAATAAGTTTCTTATCATTTTTTCTTTAACTCTTAACCTCACCTCTTTTACTTGGCTCTCTCTATTTTCTTTTAACTAACTTAATCCTAAATCTAATTCTAACCTTACCCCCTCTCACCCTAAATCCACCCCTAACACTTATCTTAACCCTGACTCTAACTCTGATCCTAACCCTAAAAAACTAACCCTAAATCTATTGCTAACTCTAACCCTCAATCTAACTCTAAGACTAATTTTAACTTTATCCTAACCTTAACACTACCCTACACCCTAATTTACTCCCATTCTAATCTAAACTCTCACCCTAGTCTTAACTTTAAATCTAACTTCCACTCTAGTCCAAACCTCATCTAGCCAATTTTTCTCATCCTTCTCCTTCTTTACTTTCTTCAACTACTTTCTCTCAGCCTTCTTTCCCTTCCTTACCCCATTCTCTTTTTCAGTTCTCTCTTCCTACCTTCCTCAATCTTCCATTTTCCCTTCTAAGTATTCATCAATCCCTTCAACCTAAATGTAACCTTCATAAAGCATTTACCATGTGTTTTCCTTCCTTTTTACACCTTTACTATTACTTTGTTTCCAAATAAAATAATTTCATTTCTACCAAGCAGTTTTTATTACACCTTTAAATTTAACTTTCTCATTTCCAAATATACATTTTCATTTCTTTCACTTTATATTTCCCAAACCTATTTATCTTATGTCTTATCTACTAATTTTTATCTCCTTGTTGTTCTTTTTTTCCTATAAAGTGTCTCATATTTCACTTTTAAGTCCCACTTATTTTCCCCCTTTTTCCCCCTTAATATTTTTAAGTTTATTTATTTATTTAATTCATTTCCCTTTAATCTTTAGTCTTTTAGATAACTTGCCCCCTTAATTAAGTCTTTTTTTCTTTATTTGTTTAATCCCTTTAATTTTTAATATTTTGGATAACTTGTTTAGTATAACATCAATAATTTTCTCTTTACGTACTACCATCACTCTTCCCTTTACCACTAAAAACCATCAATGTGCACATAGAAAAGTGAAAAACAGAAACAATTTATACATTTTTTCTATTTTTCCATTTATTCTATTTTAAATCAAAATCCTATCCATGCCATATATTTTTCACTCATTTCCTAGTAGCAATCACATATTTAAATTATTTTCCCTTTTATCATATTTTAAATCAGAACCATGTCACACACCATATATTCTTTAACCTCATTTCCTATTAGTAATCACATATTTAGATTTTTTTTTACCCTATTCCTTTCTTCGTAATTGAATCCTTCACATTCACTTTTTTCTTTTGCAGGTTCTTCTTTATCTTTAACTTTTTATCAAGCCTTTTTCCTTCCCCTATCTTTCTCTTATTTTCCCCCTTATTCTCCTTCTTTCCTTCTTTCCCTTCCCCTTTCCCTGTTCCATGTTACATTTCATTTTATGAGTTTTCCCATTTTACTCTTCACCCTCTTTCCTCTGCACTCATTTGCCTTGGGGTTTACATTTTTAACAGACAGTTTATTTCCATTTTTCCTAGAAGAACTTTGCATTCTCCCTGTTTTTTCCACTGCATCTGTCTCTTTTTTTACAGCTCCTTGACTCTTCTTCTTCTTCCTTAACCTTTTTCTTCTTATTTTAATATTTGATGGTAAGTTTAATTTCAAACTTTCCTTTTCCATCTTCTGAAGATCTCATAGCTGACAAAATATTTCCACTAAAACCCGCATTTCCTCTTCCCTGCCTTTTGACCATTGATCAAATGAGTCACTAGCATTTCATGAGAGTTGTTCTTGGTCTGTCATTTTTTCCTCTTTTATTAATTCCATTTTATTGTCTTTAAGCAATCATCATTTAATAAACAATCCAAATTTAGTGCTTTTGTTTCCCCCCTCTTCTTCCATTTTCAATCCTCAAATTTCAATCAAATTTCAATTAATATATTTTTTCTTTTTTTTAAATGACAGGTTTAAATTTAATAAAGTTGGTAAAGTTCATTTATAATCCAATTAATTTCCAGGGCTGTTATTTTACATTCCCAGAGGTAGTTCATTTGTTTTATTGTTTATCTGCTATTTTCTTCTGTAAGGTAATCCTCTCCATGTGTGCTAATTCGCCACTTTTTAACTTCCTTACAGGGAACAAATTTCAAAAAAGTCTCACAGTACCCCTTATCAAGAAAAATTAGATGAAGAGTACCTGTTCAACTTTAATTCCTTTTGGACTGGTTGATAATCTTCTTAAATTTTGATCTCTCACCCTGCTATTACTTCCTGGGTGGTTGCTTCCGTGAAAGTTGTTGATTTCGTTGTTCCGGTCTTTTTCTAATGACGCTGCTGCGGAACCGAAAGTCAAGAATTCTTATATTATAAAACAATTTACTAAAAGGAACTGAATATTTTGAAACTGATTAATCCCTTTGAATAACATGCCTGGAGGTGAGAAAGTAAGATGAAGAGCTGGCAGAATTTGAAGAAACATAACATAAGATGGATATTGGAAAATGGAAGATTCTCGACACAATCTAAGTTCTATAGCTATTATATAATTAGCATTACAGTATATCAATGTGAGAATCATCAGACTTTTGCAACAGGTGTGTACTTACTCTTACTCCATGCATTCTCTTCATGAGTTTTAATCAGGGGGATCACCTTACTTCATATTCAGCAAATGAAAATTAATACAAATAGGTTTCAAATCAGATTTGTGGATGTAAATCCTTAACAATGGAATACCAATGGAGGATTGGAACAAAAAACCTTAGTTCACAACTGCTCTCTTGTCCATGGCACACCAAAGGTGCCTTTGGATCACTTGCTTTTTTCCAGAGTAATCGACTTCATGTGGTGAGAACCAAGTGTAAGTCATTTCCACATACACTGCTAGGAGCTGTCAAGGAAAGGGAAAGTATACATTTAACAAGCAAGCAAATAACCAAATGCATGCAAAATCAGTTGCTGTATTAGATGGAAGATGGGAGGGATGAGGGAGGAAAGGAGGGAGGAAAGGAAAAATGAGGGAATAAAAAAGGGAATGCAAATCATATATGCAGTACTGAGTTCACAGAGAGAATATAAGTGACCTGTATAGATAGGAAGACCTCAAAACATTAGAAATTTATGTGCTGTAAAGAAGAAGGGCAAGTTAAAGCAATTCTACCCTCACAGGGATACCGTTATGCACAGAGGTTATTTTAATATGATGTATGGAAACAAGATTTTACCCAATCAATAAGAATGAAACAGTAAATGTGATCAATAATCAAGTGCAAATGCAGCCTGCATAAAGAAGCACAATGTATTTCAAGTTGCAGTCAGCTCTTCTTCAGGAGATATTTAAATTCAAAGAGTACCACTTACATTTCATCCGCCTATGTGAAGAGACTATCAACTATGAGTAGCTGAAACTGCTTCAGACTTATTCTGAAATGGAAGAGATCTAAATTTTGACACAATTACTAACCTAGACTTTTGTTCTGGTTTTAAAGTTTTGATTTTGCTTAGTGGAGAGAGCTTTCCATTTATCTGCAGAGAAGATTGGGATCTTTTTTATGAAAAGGGTTGGATGAAGTTGGAGGCTTGTGTGCATGATTAAAGTCCAGGCCATGTTATGTTAATAAGGGATGATATGGAAATTATGTCAATTTCATGCAGCAAAAGCATACCAAATTAGCTACAGTTTTCTAGGTCACAGCACCTTTTGTGATGACCGCCAGTGAACATCCAAAAGCTATGCAAGATGAAACCAAAGGTTTGTGTAGACCAGAATTTATTTCTAAAGTGATGAACAGTGATTTTGGGAAAACTATAAAGAAGACAAGAAAATGACAGGACTTCTCTCATTCATATTCCTCTGCAAATGAGCAACATGTATTTTTTTTTTGTTTATTCAATTTCTATAGTCACCCAGCTATTTCTGATTATAGCCCTGAAAGTATAAACTATTCCATTGACTCAGAGACATCAGTAGCAAAATCTATACATCTTCTATCTATCTGTCTTCTATCTGTCTAATCCAGTGATGTCAAACCTTTTGGCCTCACTGTGTCAAAAATTTGGAAAATGCCTAGCTTGACTATACTGCAGTATTTTACTCTCTGTGTGTATGTGTGTGTGTGCATTGTGGATAGAGCCTGCAGTTCATATTTTATACAGCCAAAGAATAAAATATTTTATTATCAATGGAATTGTACTATTTAGGTTCAACAAGCACTGGATAAGATCTCATTTTATCCATTCAAACTCCCTATAGTTCATAAGCTTTGCTTTCATTGGCTCTTTGTGGGCTAGATCTAATCCAAGAAGTGATTTTTACTGGATCTTGGTGTTGTGTCCTGGGCAGGCATTCCCACTGCTGCTGATTGGCAGGTTGCCTACTTGAATCCTTTCATAAGGGGCAGCCTGCCTGACCACGTGGTCTTTTGGTAGCGGAACCACTGTAATCAATAAAGGTGTCCAGCTTAACCTTCCTCTGCCTCGTTCCTATGAACTGCTGATCTTCAGATCCAACACTGGCAACAAAGTGGGGCCACAGAATAACAGGCACACAGGTAAAAGAATAAGAGTGAAGCCAAAGAACCGCAGCAGCAACCGATCAACGAGCGACCAGGCACAACTAACCAAACTGCACAGTCAATTGTGCAAGGCAGCAAACAGCTCAAATTGAACCAGGCATGACTAAATAAAGCCACAAGTTTAACCAGGAAGCGCCAAATTCAAACCTTCCCAACCAGATCACAGAAACCATGGCCACACCATTACCAACTTCATACCATTCAACTCTGAGATAGGGAGGCCTATATGGAGAAGTTCAAATGTTTCATCAGATCAAATGACCTAGTCAACCTCCCAGACATAAGGATGAGGATGCTATTCCTAAACCAAAGTGGACCGGCAGTCTTCAACACAGCAAGCACGATTGCAGCACCTGACTCATCATATACAATCCCGTGGAAAGACCTCAAGGAAGCATTGAAGAACATTTTGGCCCACCCCCAGCAAAGATGGTTAAAAGGTTAGAGCTATGCCACCGAATGCAAAAAGCCAATGAAAATGCAAACCAGTTCATGTGTGCCATCAGAGAAATCGGGGTCCATTGTGAATATACAGATCTCAATGAGATCCTTCTGGACTAATTCATCTGGGGTCTAAGGGACAAGGCTCTCCAAAAAATACTCATGGCAAATGGAAAAATAATCCTTCCGGTTGCCATTGAGGAAGCCTGCATGGCCGAAACATCCAATATGGCAGCCACCCAGCAAGGAAAGATATCGGAAGTAGACCCCCCCCATGACAAACCACTGGAGGTGCACAGGAGCCACCACACCATCGCTGCCCAGGATGTGGGGAAGATCACATCAGGGCCGCGTGCCATTTCTGGGACTCATTTTGCCACAAGTGCAGCAAGAAGGACCACATTGGAAAAGTATGCCAATCAGCTGACCAACCACCTCATCACAGGGATCGGAGATCATCGGGCAACCACAGCAAGACCCACCCAAACAAGGACAACCGCGAGAACCGGAGGCGTGACAACCGACCTGCAAATGCCCACCAAACAATGGTCACTAGGAACTGCAACAAGGAGTCACAGAAATTAATGATCACTGTCAACATCTGGAGAAAGCCCTGCACAATGGAACTAGAGACCAGATTGGCCATCACCATCATGTCCTGCTGCAAGCTCAAGGCAGCGAACCCAAACCTACACCAGAAAGACATCGAGCCAACATCTACAATGCTTAGAGACTACCAGGGGAACATCATCCCAATCCTGGACCACATCAGCAAGCCAGCCACCTACAATGCCTTCACAGGGACCCTGCCAATCCTGGTCATTTGAACCAACTGGTCCACACTGTTGGGCATGGACTGGTTCAAAGCACTAGGGCTCATGGTGACAGGCATCCACGCAATCCAGATGGCAGGCATTGACAGCCTCATCCATGAGTTTCAGGATGTATTCAACAGCAGCCTAGGCAAGTACCGGGGGACCCCTATCTCCTTTAGCCTAGACCCCACTGTTAGCCCCGTTAAGTTAAAACCACAGCGAGTGCCATTCACACTCAAACCGTGAGTAGACGCAGAGTTAGATAAACTCATTGCCCAGGGGATCCTAGAACCAATAGATCACACGAGGTGGCAAATTCCCATAGTGACCCCACTAAAAAGCGATGGCTTAATCCGCATCTGCATGGGTTACAAGTACACCTTGAATAAGGCACTATAGCAGAGCACTTATCCAGTGCCAGTCATCCAGTATCTATTACACTCCCTGGGGCCAAGGAAATTTTTTGCAAAACGTGACCTGGCCCAGGCTTACCAACAACTCCCCATTGACAACACAACCACAGAGGTATAAACCATTGTGACACACCGGGGAGTATTCAAATG
The DNA here is from genome assembly GCA_032468095.1 of Pareas carinatus. Lineage (NCBI taxonomy): Eukaryota > Metazoa > Chordata > Lepidosauria > Squamata > Pareidae > Pareas > Pareas carinatus. The sequence continues at coordinate 44,054 of JANHFO010008580.1, read as the reverse complement.
CAATTCAGCATTAGCTTAGCCCCAAGAATTTTCCAAAGCATCATGGAAAGACTGCTTCATAAAATACTCGGGGTGGTCCCATACTTTGACAACATACTCGTCACTGCTGAATACGAAGGCCAATTGCAGGAACTCCTCAGAGCCATCCTAACCTCATTCTGGAACATGGGACTACAGTTGAAGAAGGAAAAATGTAGGATAGGTATCCAGGAAGTAGACTTCCTGGGATACTGGATAGATGACCAAGGCATCTACCCCACAACAAACAAAATTAAAGCTATCAGGGAAGCCCCAATGCCAAAAAACAAACAAGAACCCGGGCTGCTAATTTTTATAACAGCTTCCTAAAGGGGAAAGCCACAGTAGCGGATCCCCTGCATAGGCTGTTAGGGAAAAACACACCCTGGGAATGAGGGAGAAGGGAAGACAAAGCATTCAGGCAATCCAAAAAAACCTTCTTCATCAGGTTCAATAACACCCTCCCAGTAGTGCTAGTGTGCAACACCTCCCCCTTCAAAGTCAGAGCCGTCCTTAGCCACAGACTCCCAAATGGTGAAGAAGCACTCATAGTATTCAATTCCTGCACATTATCCAAGGCTGAAAGAAATTACAGCCAATTAGATCGAGAAGCGCTCACCCTGATCACTGGAATCAAATGATTCCATGAATATTTATTTGGCAGACATTTCGAGCTGGTCACGGACCCTAAGCCCCTATTGGGGCTAATCACCGGTGACTGCTCAACCTCCCAAGCCCTATTCCCATGGCTATCTAGGTAGACCATCTTCCTGGCTGCTTAAAATTACACCCTGACTCACAGACCTGAAGCTGAACTGGGCCATGCCGATGCCCTCAGCCACTGCCCCCTGCCTAACATGAATTACCCGAACCCAGCAAAGGAATCCATCCTTCTAATAGACGATCAAGACACTGGGCTGGTCACATCAACTGAAGTGGCCAAGCAAACAGCCGCAGATCCAATATTACGCAAAATATTGTCATGGGTGCAATTGAGGTGGCCAGAAGGGGCACGGGGAGAGGGGATCCAACCCTTTGAGCCAAGAAGGGCAGAACTAGTATCACACATGGGGTGTCTTCTGTGGGGGGAATGGGTAATCATTCCCATCAAACTCCGACAAAAAAATCTAACACTAGTCCACAAGGGCCGTCCTGGAATAGTCTGGATTAAGACCCTGACCCGCAACTACGTCTGGTGGCTGGACATGGACCAAGGCTTCCAGGAATGGATGGGAAACTACCAAGGCTGCCAATAGTCATGCCCTGCCCCTCCCAAGGCACCCACGTGGAAATGGGGAAAACCTCAGGGACTATGGTTGAGAATCCACATCGACCTAGCAGGCCCATTCCAGGAACACAACTTTATGGTGACTGTGGACACATATTCTAAATGGATGGAAATCACCACCATGTGTACGACAACAACCCAGGCTGTCATACAAGTCCTCTGCGCCCAGTTCGCAACTCACGGCCTCCCTGATACCCTAGTCTCCAATAATGGCCCTCAATTTACTGGAACCCTATTCAAAGGGTTCCTAGCCACCCTGGGGATCCAACACACACTCACGGCCTGGGGAAACCTCAGCAGAAACAGCCAAGCAGAATACATGATCTGCTCCACAAAGGAAGGCCTCAAAAGACTGAGATCAGGAGACTGGCAGGAGAGGGTGGACGAATTCTTAACTGATGGCACATTACACGTGCATAGCCACTGGCAGAAGCCCGGCAGAACTCTTAATGGACTTCAAGCTAAGGTCAGTTCTGGACCGCCTAAACCCGTGCTGCACCACCTATGGGTGGAGGGAGAAATCAGCCCTGGCCCCTATGGATGGAGGGAGAAATCACCAAAATAATGGGGCCCAAGACTTACAAAGTGGGTCTCCAAGATGACCGATCATGGAGGTGGCACATAGACCAATTAAGAGGCCGCCTCCAAAACAATACCAACCACACCCCAAGTGCTAATCCCTACACAAATAACAATCACCTTCCTACCCCCTTAGGGACTGAAGGCAGGGAGTATGCATTACACTTACCTGGAGAAGTCGGAGGATTCCACCCTGAAGGCGAGAATCCATCGTTGGTCAAGGCCGCACCTGGAGGCTTCCAGAAGCTCCCATTGGGAGCTACGGAGCCTACCATAGACACTCCTTTGGTCACCGCCTCTCCTTTGGTCACCGCCCCTTCAACTGAACTGCACAGACCCGGTCAAGTTTTTAAACGCCCTACCTACCTACGTGACTACGTATGTAGATAAGGTAAAGAGCTATTTGGATAGGAAGGAGTGTTGTGTCTTGGACAGGCATTCCCGAGCATGGGAATGCCCGCCGCCACTGATTGGCAAGCTGCCTACTTGAATCCCTTCATAAAGGGCAGCCTGCCTGACTGTGTAGTCTTTTGCTAGTGGAACCACCGTAATCAATAAAGGTCTCCGGCTTAACCTGCCTCTGCCTCATTCCAATAAACTGCTGATCTTCGGATCCAACCCTTTGAATAAAGAGAATCCATTTAGATCTAGTAAAGATTGACTTAACAGGCTTGAGGTTGACTTAGCCTTTCATTCTTCCAAGATCAGTAAAACGAAGACGCAAATTGTTGGGGGCAATATGCTGACATTGTAAATCACATGTAGAGTGCTGTAAAGCACTATGGAACAGTATATAAGTCTAAGTGCTGTTCTTATTGCAATTGCTAATCAGAATCTACAGATTTTTTTTTCTGTCATCATTGTTCAATGCCTTCTTGACATCATGCTAGAATGCTTTTAAGTACAAATATCCATAATTGCACACTGATCATTTATATAGCTACATATTCACAATCCTCTTGGGCTGAGATGTATCTGAAGGAGGTGCTCTTCACTTTAATGAGATACTTTGTGTTATGGAAGCGATGCACTCCCTTTCTGTAAATATGCACATACACACAGACCTATCACCTAGATACACATTATTAGGCAAGAGTGCGGCACTTCCAAGTTTTTTTTTTCCCCTGCTTCTTATTGGCTAAGGTAGAAGAGAAATGTGTTGATTTCTTTTCTTGCTCAGAAAAAGCATTAGTGTACATAATGGTTTCTCTAAATATTGAACAAACAGTCAACTCAGTCTGAACACAAATTATTCAGCAACTGGCAATGTTTATATATACTATATAAAAGAGATGTTAAGAATAGAAAGAATGAGGGAACACCAAATGGGTAAAGTAAAATAGACTACATGTTTTATCAAATATTAAAATTCCTCCATACAGAAAGGAAATAAAAACTCTTGGTTCTTTATTCTTACACTCTTCTTTATAATTGAGTTCAAATTTTCTTTTACACTTTTCTCCCAACCACTTTTTAGCAGATTACTGCATAAATGAAGTTAGTAGAGGGAGGGGGGAGGAGTTTGCTAGTTTTACTAGCTGTTGGCCCAGAAATTCTGAAAAAAGTCTTGTTTATTTAAAAACCATCAGAAAAATCAGGAATATGGCTTGAGTATAGCATAGTTGGGCCTGACAGCTAACAAAACAATTACTATAATACAACGATTATAAGACACACCCTTATTTTTCTAACTTAAGAGATAAGTTTTCGTTTAAATGCAGCATCAAAGTAAATTCTATCCCAAATGTGCAACAGCCAGAGCCAGCTGAAGGGCAAGTTTAGGGTTAATAAATAGGCCCCGCCTCACGTTTGCCAAGGCTCCGCACACACTTATTCTTGGGCTGGCCCTGGCAGCAGTTGCAACAAAGGCTGCTAGCTTATCTCCACCTCCTGTTCCTGAGATCTTGGTTGAATATGCACAACTTCTTGGAGCATACCCTTTACCCTGGTATGATGCCATCGAATATAAGACATACAATGAACACAGAGATCCCAAAATACAAAAAAAACCCTGCGTTTTATAATTGATGTAATACGGTATGACATTTCAGAGTGTCTGGAGGCCACGTGAGAGTCCAAACACTCTTTTAATCATGAACATTTTAACTAGGTCTGTGTAGCAAGTCAAATAGATGCTATATTCAAATAAATATTAGTCCCAAAGTAGATCTGTAGTGTAGAACAGATGCTATTTTTCTGGTGGTGAGCTGGTGAGTCCAAAGCTCATTCTGATTTTTATGAAATCTTTATATGAAGATTTGTAAACCTCATTTCTTTAGTTGACACTCTACTACTGCTTGTAGCTGGATATGCTTGCCAGAACCCCCATATGCATGTATATATACATATGTATGTATGCATATATGTATACTCACACCATGTGCAAAGCATCTCAAGAGAGAGAAAGTACACACATTTAACGTGCTATTTTGAAATCAGATTGTAGGTGTCAGATCTTTACAAGAGATGTAGATTAGAGAAAAGAATGTTTCCTTTTCCTGGGCCTAGAGATAGAGAACTTTTGGAAATAATGTCCCACCATCTTTCAATTAAACTATAACTGGCCCCTGAGGAAGGAGACTTTGAGAATGCTATTGTGGTTTTAGAAGGCAAAGCTCTGCCATAAAGGGGATGGTAGGTCTAGTGGTCTCATTCTGGCTACCCTACTGAATCATAGACCTTTAGATCAAAGTCCCTTAAAATTTCCTATTTTGCATTAAAAATTGAAGAACTTTTGTTGCTACTGAACATAAAACCTTCAATAAAGAAATCATCACTGCAAATTATCAGCCCAAGTGACTCATGTCCCCGAAAATTACTTATGTTTATGCATTAAAGCTATGTTCTAATAAAGCAATATGAAACACTCTGAAACGTTTTTGTCTGCTAAGTTAAATCTGTTTAACTTAACATGTTGCAGAGTCTCTTTAAGATTTTTTTGTAATTGGATTGTAAATTCTAAGATATTTATTCTAGCACCAAATTCTGTCTAAAAGTGATTAAAAATAAAATAATAATGACATGTAAGAGAATATTTATTTCACTGCAGGGGATGTTTGGCCAGCAAACACTTAGAAATAATGGAAGTGATTGTCATGAATTTTGGACCCACAATAATGTCTCCTTCTAAGAAAACATGCTTTAGATTGCAATGCCCTTGAGCTTTGTTTAAACTTCTCTCCAATGCAAAACTGCATTGACCAAGAGTTTTAAATTTTTAATTTTAAGAAATTATAATGGTTTAAGTCAACATCAATAGGCAGATCTATGTGAGCTGAGCAAGGCCTCTTATAAATAATGGAGACAATCAATAAATGATTAATGCAATTATAAATAATGAGTGAAACATATGCAAAATTAATTCATGTCAGTGCTGATTCAAGCGATGTGCCCCTTCAAAGAGCCTCTATTAAGCACTGTGGCGCGCGCACGCGCACACACACACACACACAGATTCTAATCCCTCTGCCTTGCTCCGATTCATAGTTGGGTAAAATGTCCTCTTGGTGTGGAATAGCTTTAAAGCAAAGCAACGTGACTTCATCGGATTAATTTCTCACAGATTGAGAATGAAAATAATTTATACAAAGTAGATAGAGTATTACTGTATGTAAACATTCTGTGACTACTTTATCTCAAAACATACATAGTGAACCAGTTTTCAGTGACTAAATACATCTTTAATCAGCTTTCAAAGGGTATGATCTCATAGTTAGCCATTTAAGAACTGCCATTTTGTCCTGAGTTTCATTAGAACATCTCAGTTAAATTATCTTCATCAAAATCCATCTTCAATAAATTTCACAAACTCGCTATCACTAATAATCACTAATAATCCTAATTAGATAGGTTCAGTTAAAGTAAAATTGATTCCATTGTTTTGCTATATAATTCCTGCTTCACCTTCCCAGGACAGAGGAATTAGCGTTTGTGATTTGGAAGATGAGGTTGGGAGATTATCTATTGGGTCTGGGGGCTTCTGTTAATTAACATACAAAATAAACATAGCAACTGCTATTAAGAATTTTTTTAAAAAAGGTAGGGAAACTAGAACAAAAGCAGCTGGCTAGGGAATTCTGGGGGTTGAAGATGATTATCTTAAAATCATCAACTTTGAGGAGCACTGGCCCAGAGGAACTTCAACATTAGATTATGAGACCTAATAGCTTTAAGAATAAGGTAAAGATAAATGGTATGTTCTGGAAGAGGGGCTCACATTCAGTGTTCAGAACTTTGCAGGTGCTATACATTTGAGGAGGCAGGGTAGAGAAATGGATTATTCCAAATGGCACATCTCCACGCTTAGACCATTAGACTACTAAAAGGTCTTATTGTCATGACATTTACCTGGGTGAAACACTGCATCATAGAGCTACAATTTTTGAACCACGATACCTCAAGTAGACTAACTTACAGAATCTGTCCAAAATCTGGGACTCATGGCTTCAAAGAAATGAAATTTGAGAAACTTGTGGCTGATTTACTGCCACTGATTGCTGTTCATGAGCTGCTGCTATCATGTAACCTTCCTTTTCAATGTTCCATAATTGTTTCCCAGCCAGTCTTGCAATCCCCCCCCCTCTCTCCTCAGTCAGCAGCAAGGAATTGACTCATCATGGACTCTTAAAGAAGCAACAACTTTAAGGTGCATGAAGAAAGGGTCTGGATATTTTTATTGCTTTACTGTTCCTCTTCTCTGAACACAAATATCCATATGTATTTATATTCCATATCTGATCATGCATTCCTTTCACTCACAAAAGAACAAATTTGAGACATGCCAGAAGCTTCCTTTGTTAATAATTCTGACTGGAAATCAGCATTTCAACATGAGAGATGATTTAATGCCCAAATTGCCAATGCCACCCTGACATTAATTCAGACAACACTGGAACTGAACCAGTATCATGGGACATTACTTTGAAAGAAATATAATCAAAAGCATCTTTTATTAAACAAAGACCACAGGTATATTTCTCTTCCCTTGATTTTAAAAACAAAACAATAGGCCTGCACCTAGTTCTGTTTAAGTAAGAAAATATCTCTGAAAGGATGACCCAACAGGTCATGGGTTGTCTAGTAACCACTACTATTTCTAATCAATATAATTACACCATTGTTTTAAAAAAATTATTATCTTATTCTTCTGGATAATCTCATTCCCCCTCACATTTATCATTATTAGGACTATCCAAACTGTTATTGCCAACATGTGCTTCAAAATGACTTTCACTGCATATCTGTATGCTGGTATAGCTGTTTGCAATTCTAGTTCTGTGTGATTTAATGAAAGAAAGGGGGAAACAGAAATTATGTGTAAATGGGTTAATTGCTCT
>JANHFO010008580.1:20387-32689 GCA_032468095.1 Pareas carinatus | reverse complement strand
CTGTTTTTATGGCTGTTCACCGCCCTGAGTCCCTTCGGGGAAAAGGGCGGTATACAAATCAAATAAAATAAAAAAAATAAAAAAAAATAAGAATGGGGGCTATCCAATGTAATGGATTTAATGTCATTATGTCACATCATTACTATATCATTTTTGAACAGAAATCATGGGTGTTTTATAGTTAAATTGAAATTCTAACTCTTTCATTTATTGAGCCAAGGAAACTGACTTGGAAATGAGGGATGATGTGAAACAAATCTATTTTAAGTGTGATGGCACTTCTGACTATTAGGATCTTATGGGACAAGGATATCTTTCTAAGCAAGAGGGAAAGCATCCTTTAGAAATAATCCATTCCTTGAAGCATGAACAAATATTGTCTCACCTAGAAGGAACACCTCCAATGCTCCCTATATTATTTGATAGTTTAACCAATGCATGTGCCTCTCACAATCAAGCTACAAAAGTAAGAAGGATTCTAGAAAGGCATGCCTGCAATGTGCACCTGACTGTGTGGAAATGGGTTCCTAGCTGATGTACCTACAGATGTTGACTAGAAAGTCTTGCTCTAAGTCCTAAACCTGAGTTAATCATTGTGGCATCTCACAGCAACAATATCAGAAGCTGTTGTGGTTTTCTAGTTCTGGAAATGACATTTAAATTAAAAGGCAAAGATTTGATAACCATGACCATCAAATCAAGACCCACAATTTAATTCACAGAGATCAAAGGTAGAAAAGAGCAGAAAAACAGTTGCTTCTCAAAGAAAAGTTCCATGAGTTGACAATCGCTTTTCCAAGTCTCAAGAAGAGAGATTGTGCAAACTGTCCATACAGAGAGCTTCAATAATTCAAATAAAATGTATTTATTTTTACTAACCTGTTAAAGAAAAAGCTAACATCATTTCCCTGTAGGCTGCATATACTCAAATGTGGTGTGACGCACAACAACAACAGAACTAAGACTGGCAAGATCCAATTTGATTATCTACATCTTCTTGCTTACTAAAGACACAACAGACTCTGAAACACTTGGATAAAAGGCAATTATTCTTAACTCTGTTTTGTCTTGTTTTTCTTCTTTGTGTTACACTAGTCATATCAATGATAATATACTGGTGTTTAAAATCACCAGTCAAAGGCTGATTCCCAGGTTATACAAACATTTATGAATCCCAATCTTAAATATCTCTAGCCATATATACACATCATGTAGTATGCATGTAATTGTCTGACTATAGCTTTCCCAAATATTATATGTCAATGTAATGATGAATGAAGAAAGGTGATGGTACATTATAAATCTAAAGGTCCTTTTTAAAACAATACTAATCGGGATACAGTATTAATAATATTTCTTGAAAGGTTATAAACAACATCAAACAATATTAATAACAGTCTCTGAAAAGGTTATAGACCACAAAAAATCAATCTTACAAGCAAACTAAACTTTACATACATTTTGGTTTCATATCACATATAGAATTCTAACCTTTTTCTTGAAAAATCAATAATTATCCTCCATGACATGTGAAAATTCATTAATATTTTTCCATATAAATATGTTTGTGTGTACAGTGTTTTTATTATTACTCTGGCATAATAATTCCTAAAGGAGTGCAAGTAAAAATCTGTGTTCTACCCTTTACAATGCCATCTGAGTTATTTTGAGAATAGATTTAGAAAACCTTGTTACTCATTAGATTATCTTTGTTGTAGTATCCCATATGCTGCACACCTTTGAAATCAATTATTTTTGACCTAACAGTAGCCAGAAGCTGTATGGCTAATTAACAAGTTGAACTTGAAGATCCCTCTGCTGCTGCTCATTAAAGAGTCCAGAAGAACTGTTGAACAATTTAGGATAAGCCAAAATAACTGTGTGTGTTGTTTTGTAACAAAAAAGACAGTTGTCCATATGGTCATGATTATTCAAAGTTTATTTCTATTAGAGATAAGAAATGAGGATTTGAATAATTGCTTGGAACATTTTGTTCATCTGCAGTCTTCCCTTTGCTGATTATAAACATGGAAAAGAAATCAAGTCACACTCCAGAGTTTTTTTTTACTCTAAGATGCTGTTCAACTCCGGAGGCCATCATAATCTCTAGTCCCATTCTAAATATAGAACCAAGCTTTTTGCTTGTTCCTTTGTTCTGAGCAGTAAAAACCCGAGTCTCTTCGGATGTGTTTGAGTGTCTGCAACTCACAGGTACAGTAGATTGCAAAATGGCAATAGATCTTGATAAGTCAGGATATATGAGAGGTACAAGTTTCCTTATATAGTATATGATATTAGAAATCACTTTATATTGTGTAGGACAACAGTTGAATAAGCAGACACATTAAATTTAACAATAACCAGCCTATTTCAACTTGATGCTAATAAATCAAAATTTCCTAGGACATTTCCAATTTTGAAGGGGAAGCTTATACAATAAATAGGAGTTAGCTACTTATTTTGGTGGGGGCACCAGGGTTTCCAGCTACAATGGGTACACCTTAGAAAAACCTAAAATAAATCAAATTGTGCTTGAAGAAAGAAAACTCCACTCTGAAATGTGTTTTAACATTTCAGATGAGGGGCAGTGGAGAAAAGTATGATAAGAAAAAAACAAACAGGGAGAACCAAAATAATGACTTAAACCAAGCTATATTTCTAAAAAAGCTACAAAAAAAAGAACACAGAAGAAAATACTAGGCCAATCAAGTATTGGTTGAAGTTCAGCATGCTCTAGAATCTTCAGAAAACAACTGAAGTATATTACCATATCATTCAGGATCTAAAGTAGCATATGAGCTCATATGTAGTACATATTACAAAGACTTCTTCAGGAAAAAACAAACAAACAAAAGGCTTCCATCTTATGTTTGATTTTCCCCCCCCTCTTGCGTTTGACTTAGTCTTGACTCCTGGCAACTAAATGAACAGTTCCATGCAGTTTTTCAAGAAATATTTGTCAAAGTAGTTTGCTATTGTCTTCTTCCTAGAAAGAGGGAGTGGCCCAAGATCATTCACTCCTTACAATCCTCTTTTATTTCTAGATCCCATTTCCCACATCCATGTATAGTTCTTCTTCTCCATGCTAACCTGAGTTTTGTAATTCAGAAAGACCTTCAGTGCCAGGATGGGACAGAGACCCCTATACACACTTTGTACAGACCCAATATTGCACAGAGTAGATAAGAGATTTCTTGTGGTTTCACTTCAAAAGAGTTTTTCTAGAAAAAGACAAACACCTATTAAATTGTTCCAATTCCATATAACACAGTCATATTCAGGCAAGGATCTACAGCAGGTGGCAGCATCTAACCAACCCAGTTGTTGTTCAAAAGATAGAAATTTGGTAATTTCCATCAGTGGTAGATTACCAGGAAATCTCAAAGATACAAACCAAATTTGGAAGCCAAAACAATGTCCCAGAATTAAGCAATGACAAACTATTTGCAAACTGTTGCCTAGAAAATTATATGGGGTGTCCGTGAAGATCTCAACAGTTCAACTCAATTCAGCGAAGACTTTAGATTATCTTAATGGTAAACCTAGCTTCATGTAGTCCAAGTTGCATCATTGTGAGGCACAAACTTTCTCATTGCAGTGAATTAAGTTTATAAAGAACTGTAATTATTATTCCCAATTTAAAAAAACATTTCAAAAAACTGTTTAGAAATATTTTTGAATGCTGTCTTCTGCAAACAATTTCTTTCCATCTCGTCTCTAATTAATTCCTTGCCCGTGGCAGCAACACCTGTTACATTCTCAGTGCAACTCATACAAAGCAAAGAAAATATGGTCAAGAGTTGCAAGAAGAGTTTCAAAACAAACACACTAATTAAATTTAACAATCCACCACCTCACATCCTTTCAATCTTAATCTTAGCCATTGATTTTATGCAACTGGCCTCTAAACAGAGGCACAACTCATCTAAAAACCATAGAAGTTACCACCATAAATGATTCACAACCCAAAACATTGTGCAAAGTGACCAAAACCACATTATCTGGTTGATCTAATCTCAAGTAAATGTCCTCATATAGATGCCAGATTTGGCATGGATGCAATAAAACATGTCGGTAATGCAATATTAACTAGATCACTTTCAACTCGATAACCAAGCAGCAAAAGTAGGTACCTTTTCCAAGCACGTGAGGAAAAAAAAGACAAAGAAAAATGATTTGGCTGCAGAACTATATGAAAATAGCTGCCAACAGCTTTCCAATTTTCTAGAATAAGTGTAATGAGTGTTGCCTGAGCCCTACTAATAACTCAGCTTTACAACCTGTTCCAGAAACAGATGCCATGATCCCCTCTTCCTCTTTTTACAATATGCAGCTTGCCAGATATCTCAAAAAAGGTCCTATCTGCCAAGAAACGTTGGGATGTTGTGCCTATCATTTTCTCTTCTGATCAAGCCAGAATCGTTTGCCAGATAAATAAACCAATAAAAGCAGCCACCAACCACAGATGTTGTTTGAGATGAGATGGATATTTACAAATATGTTTCTGTTGAACTGACTACTAAACTGCCAGGTCAGTAATCTACCATAAAGGCCAGATCTTTCTTCTGAAACTAAGCAATAGGTGTTAATGGGAAAATAAACTTTGAGGGAAGGGGGCAGGTACTAGAGATAAATTATAAGTGATTTAAGCAGATGGAAATAAGAAAAGATTGATGTTGTTAGTAAAGGTCTGAAGACATTGGTTTATGTTCAACATATCTCTACTGACTAAAGCAGAAGAAATTAGAACAGTCAAAAAAACTGAAGGGTGATTATACAATTATTGGTCTATCTATCCTAGAATTTATCTACCATCTATTTATTCATTCAACTGATATAGCTGTCCATCTCAGATAGGTATGACTTTGGGCAGCTTGCAATTAAGTTGTAAAAAATTAAACAATAAAGCAGCCATGCAAACACTGCAAATGTTAAAAAAAACAATTTAAAGTCATACAATGCAATCACCAGGTGAACACTGCCATTGAAGAACATAGAAACATTTTAAGGGTTCCATACCACTCTCTGATGTTCAAATCTGGCAAATGCCATTCTAGAAGACCATCAAGGTCAGGCGCAGCTTGACTTCAGGGGAATGATGTTCCATAGGACAGGTGCAACAGAAAAGACTATCCTCTTTGATTCCACCAAATTACATTCTCTAGTGAATGGAACCTGCAACAAACCTCTTCTAACAGACTTTATGGGATGCATAGATGTCACTGGAGAGAAACATTCCCTTAATTAAACTCAGCCTTATGGGTATGTAGCATAAGAAGGATTGGAATCAAGATTATTCAGTCCTGACTCCTACTTCATAAAGGCTAAGGTTTACAGTGTGAAAAAAACCTAAAATGGACAAAAAGAACTAGAATTAAGTAGCTTTTCAAGTAGTGTGCAAATTAAAAAAGCAGATGACCCCAAAAAAATCCAATAGCAACAATCCACTTCCAGTGCAGTTCCTGAAAATATGGCTGATATTGGCAGTGGTCTCCCCAGGACAAGAATGTTGTATACAGAGTTATTTGAAACCTTAATTATGCAATTTGTGGTGCAGAAATAATAAGAAACCCACTAAAATATTTTTATAGTTCTGTTCAGCTGCTAATGACTTGGAGGTAAATAAAATTGCATTAATATTTTTAAGATTTTATAACATTAGATGGTATGCAAAAGTAGGGATGATTTAGAATAAGATTAATGAAAAATGCAACTCTTATCTGGGTTTTCTGGATAATATCCACTTCCTTCAAAGCTGCATCTGCAGGTAACATTAAGCATCTGGTGTAACATCATGGTTAGTCTTGGATCAGCCAACATAAAACAACCTAGATGCAACATGTAAAGTTCAACACTGCCAGAATCTTCCGCCATAAACATCCCAGGCATTCTGGAAGGAATAGTTCCTCTGAAGTTCCTAGACTGGAAATACTCTCTGGGCCTCTTGTGGTCTCCTTGTAGCCAGAAATGCACAGATTTGGCTGGTGTGCTCCTGTTTTACCTGAGTTGCACTTCTTGTACACCTGCTCTAAAAGACAATGTGGGGTTCTTGTTGGCCTCTGAGCTTGATTGTTTTCTTGCAAACATTTCGCTATATGACTAGTACTGATGATGTTACCTATTTTGGTAATGAAACATCTCTAAGAAAATAACCAAGCTTGGAGAGCACCAAGGATCTCACAGTTCAATTCTAAGCTACAAATATTCTCTTCTAAAAGTCAATCTTTGGAAGTTGTTTTCTACCTTTCAAAATGAATTTAATTTGTTTGATTTATTCCCAAAGCAAGCCCAAACCCAAACAAAAATGAGTTGCCTGACAGCATAGGAAAACTGCTTTTAAAGTGTGAGTGAACATGCATATGCTAAATAAACATTGGAGTCATTGCATCAGGCAATAGTACTACAGTCAAAACTGCATCATAGGAGAGCACATAAAAGATATAACTGTGCACAGTGTATTGCATCAAATGGAGGTTGAATCAATTGTAAAACACACAAGGAGGAGCTCATGTCTTATTCAGCAACTGCATAAAGCAATAAGTTGACTTTCCATTTGAGGACCAGACTCTAGAAGCACTGATTCTACTGTCTTTTTCCAGTCATTATATAAGCAACATGTTCATCACTCAAGAAATCAATAAGCTGTCCCTAAAAAGATGCATATTGGCATTTGGGAAAAGGCATTTCTATTTAATGTCAAAATGATCTATTCTATACTGTTGATGCTTATTGAAATATATAAAAAAAGAAAAGTTAACAATCTCAACATCACCGACTCGATGAGGCACCTTCAAGTATAAAGTATCCAAATTGAATATCGGTTCCCTGCTCCATTAGATGATATATCTGCTATTCCCAGTGCTGACTGGCAGCATTCCACTGGTTATTACAATCATGTTAATTGATTTTCTTGCACAACAGTAGCACATCATTAGAAATGTCGTTGGTCATATGAAAAACAAAATGATTTGGCATTGGGTGTCCCTGCAAACTAAAGGCACTAAATTCAAACTCTCGCAGTTGCAGTCCGACATTTTATGAATGACTGAATCACACCAGTTCCACTAATTCATTATTCCTGACAAGAATATGACCGTAGATCAGTGGAGTATAAATTGATTTAATTGGATTTGTGCTACTTTACCTCTCTGAGATTGTAAAGACTATGCAAAATTGGAATGCACGCCAAGGTAAAGCACTAAGCCACATTTGAGACACACATTGGACCAATTTGGTCATGAAGATCCTATGAATCTGAGCTTTCACTTCTTTCTTGCAGTATCAACCACTATGCAAAAGAGAATCTGGATATAAAATGTGAATTTTATACTGGAGGAAACAAAACTGGCTGATTCATTTATCCAGGCAAGGTTCAAGAAAAGTGTAAGGAGTATGGATCTGGGTTTCTGACTGAAGCTATAATCCACTGAATTAGACTGTCTCTTCTCACTGCATGGCAGGCAGGTTTACAATTAATTCCCCCCCATTCCTCCTTACCCCAGGAATAGCAGTGCATATATTGAATGTGGTTAATGTAGTTGAATGAAAACTTCACTGAATTATTTTTTTACAAACCCTAGCAAAATATCTTCATAAAGTAAATAATTACTTCCTTCTAAACTCATCATATATTGAGTGACCTATTTAACCACTAAGATTTGACTATATCCCTTTAAAGTGGTTGAATGCTGAATACTTTAGCTCTCTCTGAGCCCTGGTAAGTTAGCCATAATGTTATGGCTGGGCCCTGGTAAGTTAGCCAACATGCCACAAGCAATGTTACTCTAGTTCTAGCAGGCTCTTGTAGGTAAAGATCTCTCTCTCTCACACACACACACACACACATCCATTTCATTCTCTTCTATTCCAAGGAGAAAGAAAGCTGTGAGTGTAGCTTTTATTTGCTTGTTAACTTAGGTTTTTTTTTTGCAGTTCAAATGGCAAATACAGATCAACTTTGCAAATGTGCTTAACTCACTGCCTTTTCAAGACACAAGCCCAAGAGATCTTGCAAATGTGTCACTGACTGTGGACTGGCTATTGCAGTCCTTTGCCTGACAGTTGAGATTCTTGCTATAAGCTGCACCTAATCGAATAAAGCAAAATATCTTATGCTGGGAAACATCTGATGTAATTTCCTAAAATTGAATTCCATATTTGTAATATATTAGCAGCTACGAAGTGAGGGGAGAAAATGAGGTGTTGAAATTCCACTTAGCTACAGAATAGATTGTGCAACGAGTTCAAAGCTCCATGCTGCTCCTTCTATGCTGAGCATACAGGAGTTCACCAGAACATGTCAAACATCAGCAAACATTTAATAAGCTCCCAAGCTAGAATGTATCTGGCTCGCTGGGGGTAAAATAAACAGAGGTACAGCAAATGCAATTGCTGGAGGAAATGAGGGAGTGGGAAGTTAAACTTAGTTTTGCAAACCTATGTGGCAAGAAACAGTTGTTCTATTTCTCTGAAAATGGATTGGAAATGACTGAATCTTCCAGAGAAAAGAACTGAACAAAGAACAGCAGTGTACAATAAAAAAAATCTAGACCTGAAGTGATCTCTCTGCATCTCTAAGACCCAGCTATGGCAAGAAATTCATACAGACAAACATTGCCTTTTGCTACGTAGTATGTGAATTTCTTGCTTGCTTGCTTGCTTTTTGAATAGAGAGTAATACCAATTTTGAAAAGGTTAAATTTTATGGGGGGGCTTATACTATTGTGGGCTGAACAAATTTGATAATAAATCAAGTACAGAATTCCTCATCTTGCAACCATAAACAAGCCTATAATTTCGGTTATAGATGGTGACAATGGTAAAGCAGGTGTTCAGATGGCTGCACCCAATTTTACAACTTTTGTGCAGTGGTTGTTAAGTGAACACTTGTAAAGCAAACACCCTCATCATTAAGCAGGCCCATTGTTTGCTATGGGATATTTTTTGCTGGAAACTGGAAGCAAATGCCACTTTGCAAAGAAACCTCATCATAAATCACATACTGAAGGAGGCTGCAAATGGCCATAAATGTGGCCCAGTTACAAGCACCCAAAATGCAGTCACGTGGGTGAGGGAGGTCACGTGGGTGGGGGAGGTCAGAAATGCGAATCTGGGTTGTAAAGTAGTTTGGGGGAACATCCTTTCTTTGAACAGTCATTGACAAGTTGTAAATCAAGAACTACCTGTAAACAGATAAATAAATAACCCCAGACTTGATTATTACTTGAGTGGGTGATCACTAGGCAATTCTGAAACTGTAGGCTTTTTCACAATCTCAGCAACTTTAAGATGTATGGATTGCAGTTCCCAAAATCTCTAACCCAGTGTGTGAACTTTAACTCCCAAAATTCTCTAAGCAGCATGTTTATGTCTTTTTTTCCTGTAAATAGATTTTATTTTCATATATATGAACAAAAAACAATGTGTTTACATATTTCCACCAACATCAGCCAGCTGGACATAAAGTTCAAATTTGTTTCATCAATAATTATCATATTCAATAATATTATTTCACACCTACTCCTCCAATCTCTTTTCTAACCATCTATCCAACTTTTGTTCATTTTTTCTAAAATTTTCACTTAATTTCATATTTTATATAACATTCTAAATAGATCACCACAGAAATATCAAAATAATAATTTTAAATATCTCAAGTCATTTAACCAATGTTGTATTTATATAATAATAAATAATAATAATAACTTTTTATTTATATCCCGCCCTTCTCCTGAAGGACTCAGGGCGGCTTACAGGCAAAGACAAGTTAAGAACCAATTAAAACAATTAAATACGCCTGATTAAATTAAAAGGGGGAAGCGAAAAAACGATATCCCAATCGAATAAAATCAAATTAAAACTAAACTAAATAGAGAAGAAGGCAAGGCGAAGAGGAAAAGAAACCAAGATGTCAAAAACAAGAGTTTGCATTCGATTGTATACAGTCACCTTGTCATGTGTGTAAAATTAATCCTGTAAAATAAACATTCCCTTGATTGCAAAAAATAATA
This sequence comes from Pareas carinatus, assembly GCA_032468095.1. NCBI lineage: Eukaryota > Metazoa > Chordata > Lepidosauria > Squamata > Pareidae > Pareas > Pareas carinatus. The sequence continues at coordinate 22,679 of JANHFO010008580.1, read as the reverse complement.
ATAATAATAATTCAGGAGATAACCAGCCTAGAATTAAGGAGAAATTTCCTGACAGGGAGGACAATTCATCAGTAGAACGACTTGTCTCCAGGTGTGGTGACTGCGCCAACACTGGAGGTTTTTAAGAAGAGACTGAATAATTGCTTGTCTGGAATGGAACAGGGTTTCCTGCCTGAGCAGGGGGTTGGACTAGAAGACCTCCAGAGGTCCCTTCCAACTCTCTCATTCTGTTAAGTTGCCTGGCCATTTCAGCCTCGCATTTCCCAACGGCTTCTAAAACAGAGCAAGCCACCTCTCTAAAATACTAGGGGGTGTTGTTGATGTTGCCGTTTTTTAGCTTCGCAAAGTCGACACCCAAGGAAACGAAGGGTTTCTCAACCTTGTCAGACTAAGAGGTTTTGAAATCCCCAAACCAGAAGCTGCAACCCGGCTCAATATTTGCACAATCGCGCAAGGGATGGACAATTAGATTTTTAGCCTGTTTGCATCCAATCTGCTCTAATGACGCCGATTCATCCTCGGGTTAAGTCGTGTTTTGTTAGCCCTTCCAAGCGATTAGGCTCGGTCTGGTTCCGACATGCCTCCGCAGCAAAGCAGCCACTCTTTTTCTACTTACGTTTGGTCCTGAGCTGAGGCTCTTCCGTAAAGCATCAAAAACGAGACAATGCCCAGATAAATCATGACTGCATCGGGTGGGCGAACCGAGCCTCGAATGCCCTTGTCCAGCTCCCCTCGATGAAATCTGTGGGCAAATTGATCTAGAGGTTAATCATTCATCAAATCGCCGAAGAGATTATTTAGTTCCTTGTCGGGGGAAATTTTTCTTTCCCCTTCTCTATTCAGGGAAAATGAAAGGGAACTGATTGCACGATTGGTCGTTGCAAACCGCCCCGAATTGCTTGGATACTGGGCGGTGTCTAAACTTAATAAAACAGACACAAATATAAAACGGATAGTTCTACCGGCCAGGGCGAGATATTCTTTAGCACTTGAGCTGGTGACTCGCAAGGCCATCAGGCGAAACCTTCCTGATTAGAAAGATCGGCAGTGATTTTCATTAAAGATAAATAAAATAAATAGAAAAGGACATGTCCTCACCGTCAGGAAATTCCTCCTCTTTGTTGCTCTTCTCTGCACTCTGAGTCTCAGCATCATTTCCTTTTTGCCATCCAAACCGGGTGCGATATTCCAAGGGTGGTCTTACCAAGGCCGTATGAAGTGCTGAGGAATTACTTTTCCCCCCACACCTTTTAGGTTGAACTGGTAAACTCACTGCCTCTTTGAGGGAAGGGTTTCTTCTTTTTTTAAAAAAAAAAAACACCACGCCTCCTTTAATCCCGTTTGCGTTTACATTGGCAGCTTAACCCGTGAAAGCTAAACCATCTCTCCTACTAACCGTTAGAGCAAGCGAGCAAAGCCCGCACAACCGCTAAAGCCAACTATGTAATCTAACCCGTTAAGCAAAGAGATCAGATAAAAGAATCCTTTGTTCGAGATCCATTTTGTTGTTGACAGTAACTCGATAACTTGCCTTAGGAAACCTTTTCGTTTGCTTTGCTTTTTTTAAAAAAAAAAAGGGCAAGGAAGAGAACTTGGACAGCTACCAGAAATAAAATGAAGCTTGCAAAGGACGAGAGTTGGACTGCTGGCTTTTCCTCCGTTAATTAAATGAATGCTTGCTGGGGGTTTCATCGGCTGATTAAATTAAACCAAGTCTCCAGCCACGCGGTTCCCAATGGCCGAAAGTCACATTATCCTATATTGACCGGAGCCGTTGCCAGAAAATAATGGTGAAATAATTCAGTCAAACAGCATTTCTCACTTCTTCAGGGAGAGACAGCTGAAGCATCCTCTCTGCAGCCTTCTTACTAGTTGAACACCTCATGGTCCCAAAAAAAGACAACTGGATTTTCTTGGGGTTTTTTTATTTCTTCCCCCTTTGAAAACATTTCACTTCTGATCCAAGAAGCTTCTTCAGTTCAGTTCTCCAGAAGTGTGGAAGCTCCTTGGGTGAGAAGCGAGACATTTTCAAAGGAAGAACAAAGGAGAAAATCCAGTTGCCTTTGGGGTGGGGTGTGGAGCACCTTTGGGACTCACTCCCTGACGCGGTTGTTACATCCTCCAACCCCCAAAACTTTAACCTTAAACTAGCTACCGTGGTCCTCACCCCATTCCTAAGAGGACAGTCGCTGTCCTACTGTCCGCGTACTTTTATTATTATACATATACTTATACATATCCATGCCTACATGTTTATACTGTATAGTCTGTTCCTACTTATACTTGTTTTTC
>JANHFO010008576.1:3062-19997 GCA_032468095.1 Pareas carinatus | reverse complement strand
AGTCTGAGCTTTCTGAGTTGTCTCAGAAAGAACATTCTTTGTTGAGCTTTTTAAATGACATCTTTGATGTTGGCTGATCATTTTAGATCTTGAGATAGAACCCAGAAATTTGAAGGACTCTATTTTTGTTACTGTGTTGTTTGATATTGTGAGAGGAGATAGTATGGACTTGTTCCTTTTAAAATCAACTATCATTTCCATTGTTTTGAGTGAGTTCAGTTTTAGGTTGTTCTTTTCACACCACAAGGCTAGTTGTTCAATTTCATGTCTTTGATTCATTTGCAGGTGTGGTCAGGTACATTTAGCTGAGTCAGTTTGTTTATAAGAATATCTGGAATAATGGTAATGAATGCAGAACTGAAGTCTACAAAAAGGATTCTTGCATACGTTTTTGGGTAATCAAGATATTGGAGTATGTAGTGCAGTGCCATATTAATAGCATCATCTGTCGATCTGTTTGCACGATAGGCAAATTGTAAGGGATCAAGTAGTTGGTTTGTGAGGTTTTCAGGTGGACCATCACTAGTTTTTCGAAAGCTTTCATATTTACTGATGTCAGTATGACTGGTCTGTAGACATTTAGCTCTTTGATGATAGGTTTCTTTGGCACTGGAATGTAGATTGTTTGAAGCAAGAAGGAACATAACATCTCTAGAGATTTATTGAACATGAAGGTTAGTTGAACAGCACAGTTTTTTATGCAGGCAGGAGCTACTTTGTCTGCTCCTGGTGCTTTCCTAGGCTCTAGTTTAAGGAATAGATCGTGCACAGCTTTTTCTGTGATTACTCGAGGAGGTTCATCCAAAGGGATAGAGTTTGTAGTTGGGTTTAGGTCATCTGCTAATTTTTGGTTCCCTTCAGCATGTGATGGAGGTTTGCTGTAACCAGTAATATTTTTTAAGAGTTTTCCATGTATATGCTGGTTTATTTTTTGAGAGCAGATTACTCAGCTTTTCAGAGTAGCTTCTTTTTGCTGCTCTGATCTCCTTTGTTAATGCATTTCTGGTGTGATTGTACAGAGTTCTATCTCCTTTTTTGTAAGCTATTTCTTTTTCACATCGTAGTTTTGTAAATTTAGCTGTAAACCAGGGTTTATTATTACTGTGTATTTTACTGTTTTTTGTTGGTACATAGGTCTTCACAGACTGACATATGATGTAACAGACTAAGTTCATCAGAAGCCGGTAGAGGTATCTTTAAAAACTTTCCAGTCTGTACAGTCAAAGCAAGCCTTTAATTTCATTTTTGCCTCCTCGGACCAAGATTTAACTGTTTTAATTATTGGTTTTATAGTTTTAAGCCTTTGTCTATAAACAAGTACAAGATGAATCATACAGTGGTCAGAGTTTCCAACATTTGCTTGTGGTGATGATCTGTAGGCATTTTGTAATGTTGTATAGCAGTGGTCTAAAATGTTTTTTCCTCTAGTGGGGCAGCTGACATGTTGGTAGAATTTTGGAATTTTTTTTGTTTAATTTGGTATGATAAAAGTCACCTAATATTATTATAAATGAATCAGGGTATTTTGATTCAACTGATGAAAATCTGTTCAGATAAATTGTCCAATGCGTTGTCTATGCATGCTTTTGGTGGAATGTTTGTTGCAATCAGAACAAAGGAGGTGAATTATCTTGGAGAATAGAATGGTTCATAGTTTATGAATAAGGTTTCTAAGTCTGTATAACAATGTCTCTTTACTATTTTTACATCTTTACCCAATCTCTGATTGATATAGAAGGTGAGGCCCACCCTTTGTTTTTTCCAGAGGTCTTTGGTTTTCTGTCTGTTCTCACCAATTGAAATCCTGGAATGTGCTTACTTTTATCTTCAATAGATTCAATAGGTTTCAATAAAGCATATTATTACACAATTACCAAAGTCCTTAGAAGATCTGCTTATAATATGAAATTCATCCATCTTATTTACAAATAGAGCATACACTAGACATGAATAGAGATGGTAGAGGAGTTTTTGTGTAGTTTCTCCTGAGTCTCCCCTCTCACAGTCACTACTGTTCAGCCAGGACCACCCATTCTGTGCCTGTGCATTTGTTTTTCCTTGCCTAAATGTAGAACCTTGCCATTCTCACCATTGAATTGCATTTTATTTGAAAGGGCCCAATGTGAAATCCTGTCAAGAACCTTCTGAATCATAAGTCTATCTTCCTATATTCAAACCTCTTCTTGATGCAAACCTGAATCAAAACAAGTTCCTTTTTCAACGCAATGAATCAAACTGGATAGCTAAAGTGCACTTCAAAGCCTTCTGAAGTACTTTGGCTATTTGATGGCTTTTCTGCTGCTTCTGGGATTCTTAGAGATTATACATGATGCTGCAACTTCAGCCCCATATGTGGAGAATGGAGAGGAAGGACTGAATAGCACAATAGCCTCTCTGATGCTGACCTGAACAGGTAGCCAATGAGATTCCTTGTTAAATACTTTTCAGAGTTCTTTTGTCCTTGCGAGGCTACAATTAAACTGGGCTTGGAACAGCATTGCTGGAGCCAAAATGATTTCTTAAGTATATATATATATATATATATATATATGTAGTTCTGGGGTTTTTTGGGTCTTTTCCCGTGTAATATAAAAGGAAGAGAACAGGATTGGTATGTCAGGTGTTCAATGATGAAGCAAAATACTTTTGGGCAACCAACCAAAAAATGGAACACTTCAACTTTTATTTTCAGCGTTTTCTAGCAGAAGGGAGCTTGTAATGGGGAAGAATATGGCGAAGGTGCATAAACTCTGGTTTACTGAAGCACTGCACAGACGATATTAAAATCCAGAGAACGCCTGCCATTAGAAGGCTTCAACTGCTAATGGTTTTTGCCCTTGCAACTCACAGATAGATTTAAAGCTGATAAGAAATCGTATGATTTTGAACATGATAAAACTATTTTTGAAACAGAACTGTGTACAACGAACACCTTACCACTAAAGTGTATAAACTTTTTTTAAAAAATTGGAAACAGAAGACAAATTGTAGATTAAAAATTGTATGACAAACCGGGCCAAAAAAAAATCAATATAAGATAACAGAATGACAAAATAACAGGATGACAGTGTTGAGAGGGATCTTGGAGGTCTTCTAGACCAACCCCTTGCTCAAACAGGCAACCCTAATACCATTCTTGACAAACTGATGTCCAGGCTCTTCTTGAAAACCCCAGTGATGGAAGCACCCCCACCTTCTGAATGCAAGCGGCTCCACTGGTTCATTGTTCTAACTGTCAGAAAGATACCAATTGATCAATGGAAAAACATGTGAATAAAGAAACTAAAATTTATGTTATATAACCCCAAAAAAGGGCTTTTACAAAATGATCTACATAGATGGTATTTATCCTCAGACAAATTGGCTAAAATGTATAAAGCATCCCTAAATAGTTGCTGGAAACGTAAGACTCAAATAGAAACCTTTTATCGCCTTTGGTGGGCTTGCAAAAGAACTAAGCAAGACTGGGTGGAAATGAGTAATTCAAAAAATCTTAAAAATCAATGTATAATTCAGACCAGATTTTTGGGGTTTAAGCTTTATGGATAAAACTGTGGGAAAACCACATGGTGTTTTATTGTTATATATGATAACAGCAGCACAACTTTTATATGCTTAGCCTTGGAAGGGTTCTACCATGTTTTCCCCAAAACAAGACCGTGTTTTATACTAATTTTTTGCTCCAAAAGAAGCATCAGGACTTATTTTCCAGTTAGGTCTTATTTTGGGGGAAATACGGAAACTTGATGTGTCCGTCTGGCTGACGATCTTACCTGGGGCTTATTTTAGGGGTAGGGCTTATATTACGAGCATCCTGAAAAATCAGGCTAGGGCTTATTTTCCGATTAGGTCTTATTTTCGGGGAAACAGTATAATATCCACAACAGAAGAATAGTTAATAAAAATGACAGAGCTGGCAATGATAGCTAAGTTAATGGTCCTCATGAGAGAAAAAAATGACTGAAGAAATTCATCTATAATTGGAAGACCTTTGTGGATTTTTTGCAGGAGTTGGAACAAAATCAGATTTTGACAGATGGATTGGATAATAAAATTTGAAAAGGAGGAAAAAGATTTTTTTCTCATATTTCACCTTTTCTTTTGTGGGAAAATGGACATTTTATTGTAGCCTTAAACTAAGAGTCAAATGTTCTTTATGGATAAAGAAGTCAGAAGTTATTCTTTGTATATATTTGTGTTTTTCTTTCTTTTTCTTTATACTTTTTCATACCTCTTCCTATTCTCTTTTTACTTTTTATTGTTTCTCTGAATTGTTAGTTTATGTTGTTTTTTGTGTGTATGCTTTGCAAAATATAATAAATTTATTTGACAGAAAGATGGTGTATAACTGAAAGTTACATAGTCAATTTAATTCAAATCAATTTAATTATTGTAATAAGTATCATTATAAATTAATTATAATTAATCTAATTAAGCAATTTAATTAAACTTAAATTACAGTAAATCAAAAACGCATTTAACTAAATGAATTTTATATTAGAGTATTGAAGGAACTTGCAGATTATCGGTCCTTACACTTTATTTATGGCAAATTCTAGAGTTTTGATGACGTACCAAACACGAGCAATGCTACTTCATCTAGTCTACTTCAGGGGTGTCAGGCCCAATTTCATTGTGGGCCACTGCCACTGCCACAGCAGCCGCCACAGCCCGGCCTCCCCCATTGCACCACCCGGAGACCCCTGCCAAATCCCCCCGCAGACCCCCCCATGGAGTCCCTAGACCCAACTGTAGACCCTTGCTGTGGCCCCCGTCGATCCCCTTGTGGTTGCGGATGGCCCCCCCATCGCCAAAGACCCTCTATCCGGGCCACCGCTGCCACCTCCAGGGAGCGCCCTGCTCGTCACCAGGTCCATCCTGTGAGCCAGATACATGTAAACTGTGGGCTGCATCTGGCCCACGGGCCGCCAATTTGACACCTATGGTCTACTTCATCAGAGTTTCAGAATTTGTTAAAGGGACAAAGGAGGATCCATTGGAAGAGCTCTGGTGGCGCAGTGGTTAGAATGCAGTATTGCAGGCTGGTTCTGCCCATTGCCAGGAGTTTGATCCTGACCAAGTTGACTCAACCTTCCATCTGTCCGAGATTGGTAAAATGAGGACTCAGATTGTTGCGGGTAATACCATGACTCTGTAAACCGCTTAGAGTACTAAGTACTATGAAGCGGTATATAAATCTAAGTGCTATTGTTATGGAAATACAAATCAGTCTATCAGCATTAATATCTGAAAGGATTCTTGAACAGATCACAAAGAAGCTGAACCCTAAGCATCTTGGACAATAAAGCCACCTTGCCCCCCCGCCTTTTAATCAGTTGAATTGTGGGAGTGGTAGAGATATAAAATGTCTGGATTTTGCCAAAGCACTGATGAAATATTCCATGGCATTCTGATTAGCAAGCTACCTTGTTAAGTGCTAATTGGATGGCATGAACGCTAAATGTACACTGTACATAGAATTCAGTGACAATTATGGGGAGGGATGATAGGAGAAAATCCTTTTCTTTTCGAGAAGAAATCCTGTAGTGATATGAAGGGGGAAAAAAACCCAACACACACACACACACACACACACACACACACAGGGATTTTTCCTCCCCTCTTTTTTTGAACGAGTTCATTCTGGATTGTAGCCATGATAACTGAGTGTCTGAATAAACAGACCAAATCTATTGAATTAAGAACTAAGCAGACTTCATTTGTTCAGAATTAAAAGAGGTTCAATAGATTCAGGAGCGATAAAACAGCGAATGTTCAGAATTGCTCAAATACAGATTTGAGAGGAGCACAAAACACAGTATTAAAAAGAGCATTCGCCAGATTCCATCCAGTTGCTCAGCAACATGTATGCTAAGTTCCAATTAACTATGCACTTTGGGTAAGCTCCCCTTTTGTAATTTTAAGTCTGTATTGACAACTTGATTCTACAGCTCCACCACATCACATGGGATTCAGGTTCCTCAGGAAGCCATTTGGGCCATCACACCTACGACTAAGGAAGGCGAATCTACGTGTCCCAGGATAATGTTGCAGGATCCGGTCTGGGTCGGTCACTGGGGCCAGAAGAGGTTTTGCAGAGAAATTTCCCTGAGGATGAGCTCCAGCACAAGTCCGAAAGAGCGAAAGGCAAAGCCTCTTCTGGTCCCCATGACCAACCCAGACTGGGTCCTGCAACATCTACAACCATCTCCTCCCAGAACTGTTCTCATTTGGCAGTCTTGCACATCTTTGGTGGGCCCTTTGATGCAAAGGCGATCCCTTCAGTCTAATTATCCAGTGCTATCTGATGTTTCTGCCGTGGCTGCATCTCAAGATTCATCCTGGCACATTAGGCACAGTTGCTGAAGATGATGAAGATTCACGCAAGTAGATCGATTGCAATGGACCTCTGGGCTTTGATTTTTCTTGCTGATTTCAGATAACAAAGTTCAATTGTCTTGGCCTTGATGCCTAATATGAGACCTGCTGTTATTGATAAGTTCCCAATCATATTCTTATTTGTGAGCTACTTTTCAGCTTTAGGGTTCACATGACCAGGTAGTATGCTTGAGACCCTTTACTTATTTGTTTCTCTTACTTACTTACTTACTTACTTATTTATTTATTTATTTATTTATTATTTTAATTTATATACTGCCCTTCTCCCGAAGGACTCAGGGCGGCGTACAGCCATGATAAAACACAGACATAACAAATAGTAAAAACCATTTAAAAATATTAAATAAATTGGCTGGATTACAAATTAAAATAGTTTTTTGTAAATAGTTTTTTAAAGTTCAATGTTAAATATTTTATGTTTTCTGTACACTGCCCTGAGTCCTTCGGGAAAAGGGCGGTATATAAATCTAAATAAATAAATAAATAAATAAATAAAATTACCATTAAAATTTTTTAAAACCAAATTAAAATCAGAGAGGGGTCAGGACAACTCGACTTGGGTAAATAGTAAGGTCTTAAGTGCCCGACGGAAGGCATGGAGATCAGTAATAATTTGTATTTCTGGGGGAAGTTCATTCCAAAGGGCCGGAGCTGCCACAGAGAAGGCTCTCACCCTGGGGGTCGCCAGCCGGCATTGTCTGGCCGACGGCACTCTGAGGAGGCCCTCTCTGTGGGAGCGTGCTGGCCTGTGGGAGATATTGGCTGGTAGTAGACGTTCCTGACGATATCCTGGTCCCATGCCAGGATACAAACGGATAAGTGGGCACCATTATAAGGGCACTTGAGGCTTCTTAAGTGGTCCTTCTGGGTGAATGTCAGGACTTCTTTATTTCTTGCAGAAGCATGGCGATAGGGAGGCTGTTGCAGTATTTGGAGTTAAATAAGGCAGGACAGAGCTCCCTCTTCCTGTTACTTCTAAATCTTATATATTCTGATAAATTGGTTATTAAGTCAAGACTGAACAAAAAGCAATAGCAGCAGCTACATTTATATCTACAAACGGCCAAGGTCATAGTCAGAAATAGAACACAAAACACAGAATATCAAGTGGGAAGACACCTTGGAGGTCTTCTGGTCCAACCACTTGCTCAAGCAGGAGATCTTATACCATTCTAGACAAGTGGCTGTCCAATCTCTTCTTGAAACTCTCCAGCGATGGAAGCACCCAGAGCTTCTAGAGGCAACTTCTGTTCCACTGATCGGTTGTTCCCACTGTCAGGAAATTTCTCCTTAATTCTAATTGAATCTCTCTTCCATAAGCTTCCACCTGTTACTCTTTGCCCACTGCCCACTGGTGCTTTGGAGAATAAATCAATCCCCTCTTCTCTGAGACGTCCCCTTAAAGATTGGAAGTTGCTACCATGTCTTCTCTAGTCATTCTCTTCCTCAGTTTAGACATATCTAGTTCCCTCAACCATTCTTTGTATGGTTTCCCCTCCAGAACCTTTACCATCTTGTTCCTTTTTTCTGCATTCCTTCTTGAATCTATCTTTTGTGTACCATGGTGCCCAGAACTGGATGCAGTGTTCCCAGTGTAGTCTTACCGGTGCAGTATAAAGTGGTACTATCACTTCTCGTGATCTTGATACTATCCTTCTGTCGATGGACCCTTGGGTTTACTTAATCTTGAATGAATGAAACGGAGAGATTCAAAAGTGGTTCCATTTTGGCATGAATGGAGACAAGTTCCGCTGTGGGAAAGAAAGGAAGCCAAGAGGCCCCCTGTCAACTTTCCTGGTCCACCGATGCATTTGGATGCTTCCTTGCTGAGGTTCACAGACCAGGATGAGTGCAGTCGCCTTCCCCCTCCCTCAACTGAAAGCTGACATAGCTGCTCCTCCTGGACTCTGCTCCTCCCACACTCAATTCTCCTGCCAGCTCCTGGGGAGACCGCGTGCCATTTTGCTTTCTCTTCACCAGCCTCCTATCGGCTGCATTCTTCTCTTTCAGTTGGGCTGCCTGGAGCTTTCGTCTCTGTGGGTCTTCATTCAGCTGCTCTGTTCATTTCTGCCCTCTCTTCTGCATCTGCTTCGATCTTTCTCCCCATCCATTTTTCAGAATGCAACCTGCCTCCCCCTTACAAGTCCCCTTTCCTTTTAATCTGCTTCAGGTTTAACTTGTGGGATGAGTCAGTGTCCAGACACGGAAGAGTTAATAGGTTCAGCTGGAGAGGGAACGTGAAAGGAATGCAGGGCAAGCCTCCATCCCTCGCAAGGTGCTGCAAGGCAAGAAACAGATAATTCTTCAGCACCTTTGATAAGATTCTCGTAAAACCTCTGACCGCGGAATGGCCGTGGAAGGGACATTTTTGTCCAGACGGGCATCTGTCACATCTTGATGAACGATGCTGATGGAATCCAGCACTGCATATAAAAGAGAAGTTGGGGAAGGGGAAAAAAACAGATTTAATTCTATTTCCAGTGCATTGAGATTCCCCTCAAAGAGGGCTCTGGGGGCTTCCCAATGGCCTTTTGTCACCTCGCCAGCATGAAGGGTGCTTTGGGTGGGTATGATCTGAATGAACAAGAGAGGCTTCCTTTGCTAAAAAATAAAGCTGATAAAGTCTACCAATAATCTCCGGTTGTTCCTGGGTGCTGTTCACTGATTTCGTTCTGGTGCTACATAAAGACACCTGATTCTACAGGAGAGGGCAGCTCTCTCACTCCTGAACATGGTTGCAAACCAAGGCGTGGTTTGATGAGGGTTTCCTTGCTAGAAGAAAGTCCCCCTACAAAATATTTCGGAAGCGACCTTGGAACAACAGACCCAGGCTAAAGTGGGCACCAGTTGCCAGTTTATGGAGACTCGGTCTTTCGCCCAAGGAGATGTATTCAAGATCTCTCTGTCTCAAGGATCTGGGTCTGAAAATTCTCCAGCTAACTGCCCAGGCCCCTATCATAGTCACATCCTGATAACAAACAAGGAAGACATAGAAGACTTGGGCATCATTTTCTGTCAATCCCCCACTGCTGCTGGCTAGGTGGCCTTTTTGAGGAACTCGGAAGAGCGGGTCCATTATAGCAATAGTAACAGCACTAATACATACTGCTTCATAGTGGTTTACAGTCCTCTCTAATGGTTTACAGAGACATCATATGGCTTCCAACAATCTCAGTCCTCATTTTACTGACTTCGAAAGGATGGAGGGCTTGAGCCAGTGAGAATCGAACTGCTGACAGTGAGCTGAATACTGCATTTCAACCACTGAGTCACCACAGCGCCTATCATGGTGCCTTCTCTTGTGCTTCTTCTCTGGAGACCTTCTGTGGCTAAGTTGTCTGCCTTCTATTTCTCAGCTTTTTAAGTTGAGCTATCTTTCTTTGAAGGTCTGTCACTTGTTTTTTTTAAAAAAAGAGAATCTCAGGGCCACCCTGAGCTAATTGCAGTGCCTCAGCTCACTGCAAACTCATACCCACCAGAGTTTCTTTTATGCCTTTCTGCTCTGTAGAAGAAGCATTGCGCCTCAAACGTCTTACGGAAGACCCAGAATTCAATTATTCAGCACAACCCAAGAATTGAAGCTACTGGGCTGGGATGTAAGGACGTGGAGGCATTTTCTGATTCGAGCGAAGACACGCACTTTGGGTTTGATGATGCAAAGCAAGGCGAAATTGCCTATTTAGGGTGCAGATGCAGACTTAAGGACCTCCTGTCCAGTTCCCATAATCCTAGACCTTGGCGGGCATCCCTAATCAATTGGCACTGACTCCACCCACAGCCAGAAATGGCTGCAAGTCCCCAGTTCTGGTGCCGGAAGAAGCCAACAAGTTGTGGAGGAGACCGAGATGAGAACAGGGCTTTTCCTTCCATTCCCAGCTGCTACTGAAGCAGAATAATTAGACGCGTGTGCGAGGGTCAGAACTGATGAGAGCTGGTATAAATTCATAGCATCAAACGGCATGTTGTAAGTTACTGTAAAGCAAAAAATAATAATAATCTAGGATTGAATTTTCCATAAAATGTTTAATACAGCCTTCCTACGGATGCCCAGATAGAATTCTCTGAAATGTCAGAGAGCCAGAATTGATTTTGGATGCGCCGCATCCGTTGAAAGGGGAACATTTTCTTTAAACTGCTTATTAATCTAACCTTGCCTCCTGCATTTTTCCACGTGAATCTTTCCCTTCAGTCTTTACAAATCAGGGAAGTGTCACCCCTTGATTTACTGACAAAGCCGATGAGTGACATAATTTACCTCGCATGAGATCAGTTCATCAAACTGAGGAGCGCTTTAGTGGCCATAAAATCCCTGGCATTAGATACAATTGCGTCTGCTTAAAATGCAAAGGGGGTAACCTACATTTTGAAAATGCGGTAAAGGAGAACAAGAAACGGTGCCAAGATGAAAATTTATGAGGCACAAAGAGCCTGCGTATGAATTCAGCAATTGCAGAGTGGGGTGGTGGAGCTGGCATGGAATGTCATCTCCTGCTCTCCAATTTCCAGAGGGCTTCTGTGGAGAGAAGCTTCTTCTTCCGGGGAATTATCCAGCTGGGGAGCAAACCGGGGTGCAGCGGGGGCACCCCTGTGGCTGCTCTACCCGCCCACCACGGTGTGGGTTCTTCAAAAGCCCAGTGCTCCCCACACGGCTGCCTTGTGGGGAGAAGAAAACCTCCCTGCCAAGCAAGGAAGGGAGAACAGAGAGGAGGTTTCCACCATCTTGTTCGCCACTGTGAGGAGAAGTCTTCCTGGGAATCTTGTCACAACTCTGGAGGCGGTTCGGGGCTCCTGCAAGATTCCCTTCAGAGAGGTGTGCAGACATGTTCTTTGTCTCTACCGAGTCAGAATTTCCGAAACCCCTCATGGAATCCTTCCTGTCGATGATTCTTTCTTTGTAACACAAAGCTGGGAGAGGGGGGTCGTGTGTGTGTGTGTGCGTGTGAGTGAGTGAATTCCCACCTTTCTGGACCTCCAATTCTACATTCATAGACTATTATGTATCTTTTAAAGATAAGGGCCGAGGGGCGGGGGGATGCTCTGCGATTTGATCAGGTTTGCAAAGGGTCCTGCTGTCCGTATTTTTAAAATTGCAGGCGGGTGTTTCTATGAGAAGGTACAGCACGCATAGGGTACCCCCTAAAAACTTTACAGGGAGACCCCAAGCCTCCGCCTTGCCCTTGTCTTGAGCCAGTTTCAGAACTGAGATGCAGCAGTGATAGGAAGCCCTCTGCATGGGCCCGTTTTCCTTTCCAAACATAAGTTGGAGGAAAAATGCATGCTTTTATCCGGTTACAAAGCACACATGGTTTTTGTCTGTCTGGTTAGCAACCATGCTGGGATGTTTTAAAAATAAACAGCATTTGCGGGAAAAACCTCTCAATTTTCCCTGGGATCACAACACAGAGAGAAGTTATTGTTCTCTCCCCAACCATAATCTTGATTAAAATTGCGAAGATTCTCAGGGTGGCAATTTGCATCAACTGGGGGTGCCAAGCTGTTCAGGAGCTTTTCATCAAGACTGCATGGGAAGGAAGGTGCCTTTTTTTGAAGTTTCCCCTTTTTATTTTAATAATATGAGTACAGCCTCCCATTTTGAAGGATCTAATTCATTTAATGCATATCTGCCTAAAGGCAAATAGACTCGAATGCCTTAGGGGACAAAAAACAAAGGTCTTGTAGGCAAATCTATCTCTCGGGTAAAAGAAAGAAAGAAAGAAAGAAAGAAAGAACGAACGAAAGAGAGAAAGAAAGAAAAGAAAGGAAGGAGAAAAAAGAAAGAAAGAAAGAAGGAAGGAAAGAAAGAAAAAAAGGGGAAAAAGAATGAAAGAAGGAAGGAGAGAAAGAAAGAAAGAATGAAAGAAGGAAGGAGAGAAGGATAGAAAGAAAGAAAGAAAGAAAAAGAAAGAAAGAAAGAAAAGAAAAGAAAGGAGAAAAAAGAAAGCAAGAAAGAAGCAAGGACGGAAGGGAGAGAAAGAAAGAAAAGAAAGGAAGGAGAAAAAAGAAAGCAAGAAAGAAGGAAGAAAAGAAAAAAGAAAAGGGAAAAAGAATGAAAGGAAGGAGAGAAAGAAAGAATGAAAGAAGGAAGGAAGGATAGAAGGAAAGAAAGAAAGAAAGAAAGAAAAAAAGAAAGAAAGAAATCCTACGTTACCTTCAGTCATGCTGCTAATTTCCAATGCTTGCTTAATTTAGTTCGATTTCCCACCAACTGTCAAAAGTGGCACATCTTGGAAGAAGGTGATCTGTTTTCTAAACTAAGCAATAAAGAGCTTGGTTCTTGGTCAGGCATTATGATGCCCTTTGAGAAGCTATGGACAAATCCTGCTTAATTGTCCTCCCCCCTCCCTTCAGCAGCTCTGACTGCTTGCACCAGTCCCTGCCGTTTTTTCATCAAGAGGTTGTGCGGTGCTTTGCCCTTGCCATGTCCTTCTTCCCAGGCCTGGGAGATGGTCCAAAGTCATCCAGCCGGCTTGGCGCCAAGAGGCAGGGCTCCTGCTCCATCCGTCTTCAGCCCAGTTCCTTAACTGCTACGACCAAACTTGTGACCCTCTGCAAATCTATGCTTTATTTAACGTACGGCCAGCACATCACGGTTCTCATAAGCTTACAAATCCAGGGACTGGCTGTCAATGTCAGCGAGACTTGATGGGGTTGCATGTCGAAAGTCTGGGGGGGGGGTGGCATCCTTTCACTGTGTGCTGCCCTGTCTGCTTTGGGGCACCGCAGCTGCCCTCTGAGGAGGGCAGTTTCCGCCACTTGTACAGGAGATCAGCAGACCGGCCGTGGTGGGCTCTGATCTTCTGTTCAGAGCTGCCCAGCTCTTGCGAGGGAGGTCGAACCCTCTGGGGTCACCTATTAGACACGAAACATTGCGATACTCTTGGGGAGCAGTGGGTAACCCTTCCTGCATCCAGGTCTGGGTTGGATTGAAGTCCTTTGCAAATCCCGGGCAGGAAACAGCAGCATTGCATTTCAGTTCCTTAACCATGGGCAGAAACAGGGAAAAAAAAGTGTGTCTCCAGACCAACCAGTATTTTACAGTAATGCATGATTGCCAACTGCCTTCATTACACACCATCAAGATGTATATAAAAAAAAGAGCAGATGAGAAAATGCATCCGGGAAGCAAGATCCCATTTCAGATGCAGGCGAGAGGGGAGGGCGGCTCCGGCAACCGGCTCATCCGAAGGCGGCAGCTGCCGCTCCAATTTCTATGATTAAGGCACCAAATTACACCTGCCTGCTGTGGGAAACAGGGGAGGGTTGATAAGAGGGTAGGGAGGGGTTCATCTCCCTTATCTGTATTTTGCACACATCCCTCTCGGTTCCACCTTCGCCTTCCACACAGGAGGGTTTTCGGTGCCCCTCCCTCGCCATTGTGTTCATTTGTTTTACATGCAGTAGGAGCGACAGGTGGGGGCGGGGCGATGGCTGCACCTGTTTCCCCGATCCAGTTTTTCGGGTTGTCAGAATGGACAAAGGTTGAAGGGAGGCCAGAGAGGAGGAAGCTTCTGACATAGATGTAGAAGCTTCACCGGAGAGAAGATTTTGCTGTCTTGCCAAAAGACCCGTGACAAACATCCCATGGAAAAGAAAGCACTAACGGTCAGGGAAATATTGGGAATATTTTTTAAAAAAAAACATGTAAGCATGTATTATTATGTAACTCACTTGCAACTAGAGCTATTGGGCATACTGTCCAAGTCTTTCAAGTTGAAAGACAACTTTTGTAAATCAAGAATGTTTTTCCCAACTAGCTGTCGTTGCTTTGATATCCCATCTCTTCCCTCTGATAAGTATTTCTTCTGCCATCTGCAGAGTAAAATCTATGACTCTAGGATCAGAAATCAAAAAGCAAAACCATGTGCTATCGTTGTGTTACACAGTCGAGCAGATTTGGCTCCGTAAGACAAAAGAGTTGTCAGGATCAAATCAGTTGGGACCAGACACAACGGGGGACTGAGCTGCAATATTGTATAAATGAACTGACGAACATTTCCCCATGCGGTGCTAAAATATAATCAATCTTGTCAAAAAAATTATGTGCAAAATGGCCGAATTGCTGATTTGCTGCTAAGTAAGTCTGAGGGCTGCTGTTTGAAGGACAGAGGGAGAGGGAGAGAGAGAAAGGGAGAGGGAGAGGGAGACAGGGAGAGAGAGACAGGGAGAGAAAGGGAGAGAAGGAGAGCAAGAGAAGGGGAGGGAGGGAAAGGGAGAGGGAGGGAGAGAAAGGGAGAGGGAGACAAAGAGAGGAAGACAGGGAGAGAAAGGGAGAGGAAGTGGGGAAGGGGAAGGGAGAGAGGGAGGGAGAGGCAAAGAGAGAGGGAGAGGGAGAGAGATGCAATATTTTGAGTGGTTTTCCTCTGCCAAAATGCTGTGCAGTTGATTTGGCTGTGCCTTCCCCCCAATAGATAACCTAGGCACATCCTGGAGCATTGTGATTTGGCCATGACAATTCACTTTAGTATCAAAAAACTACATGACTGTGTCCTTGAAATCCGAACAATCTGAAGTAGGGAAAGGGCCTAAGATCTAGGGAGAGATGGCTATTTTGTCACAACTTAATCCTGGGTGGCAAAGTGATGATGGACATGACCCGAATATGAATAAGCAAGGGCATTAGCCTGGCAACCAATGTAGGTTAGTCCGCTCTATTGTGTACCCCATAGCTACCAAGGGCTGTGAAAGTTGGATCTTACAAAAGCAAGACAGGAAGAAAATTGACTTGTTTGAGTTGTGGTGTTGGAGAAGGTTTTTGCATATTCCCTGGATAGCAAAAGTGACCAACAAAGCAAGTACTGGAGCGCATAACTCCGGACATGCCACTGGAAGCTAAATTCACAAAACTGTGTCTCGCTTACTTTGACCATGTCATGTGGGGGAATTCACTGGGAAAAAACAATTATGCTTGGAAGAGTTAGCGATAAAAGGAAACCAGACTGCCAAAGAACATGATGGTTGAACACCATCAAAGTTGACACCAGCTACAGCATAGAACAACTCAAAGTAGTGATGCAAGGTCAGAAGGTGTGGACAGACCTGACCCATAGAATCATCAAGAGCCAGACATGACCGAATGGATAACATCATCTGTAGAACTCAAAGAGCTATCCAGGTGGCTGGGTTGGGGGCTGGAAGAGGGTCATGCAAAGTTTACTGATTGTAGCAAACTACATCGGTGAGTCATCATGGCAATGCTTCCACAAGCCTACCTTGTTATTTGTGGTAACTTTGGGTTCTCAAAACATTCTCATTGTTTTGGCTCATATGACCTTTGATGTGAGCAGCTCTTGATTAGTATGCTCTTAAAAGGCCTCTTTTAAGTGGGTTGAGGGGTGGATCCTAGAGGGGGAAGACGACCTAAGCCTTAACCAATAGAAACACTGTTACTACTTTTTCCTTTTTCCTGTGAAGCCTTTAATTTCAAACAAACACCCTGAAGAGGGTCAGACATCTTTTGGTCATCCTAATGAATGGACACTGATTCCTTCAATCATCATCATCATCGGCAATGCGAAAGACCATAGTTGCTCCAAGGAGTTTAGCAACATAATTTGATTTCTTCTTTATGTTAAGAAAAGTTTGGAAGTTGAGAGCTCATTCTTGAGATGGTCGGTTTGTTTCTCATTCTTCCTTGCAGAATAAAGTTGGAGAGGTACCTTCACGTAGCTTGAAAGCTTTTCTGACTGTGAAAGTCTCAGATTTTCAATTCCCATTCTGAAATCAGGTGCCAGCCAGCCAGTCAAAGTCAGATCTTGGTGTCTCCTGACCATTGCAGGGCCATGAAGTCCTGGTGCCAGGTTTTCATAAAAACCTGGGGTTGTTATTATTTGTTGGGAGTTTCTACACAGAACCTAGGGACCGTGGAAACTGACCACCCTTGGGGTATCTCTTCTGTGATTATTAAGGAGCTCCTGGAAGCTTGTAAGAGATTTGGATATCATCTCGCTTGGTATGTATGCTTTTCTTTTCTTTTTTTAAAATAAACTTTATTACTTTCAAATTTAAAAACAACATTTACATACATACAATATTTACATAACTACCCATTCCCATCCCCTCCCTCCATTCGGTGATTTTTAACTTCCAATTCTTCTCTATATCTAAGTCCTTTATATACATTTTATAACATTTGTTTACCATTTTTAAACACGTTCTTTGTCACTTTGGTTTCAATTCCATCAATCATCAACTTTTCCATACTATTGGTCTCAATTAGAACTCTCCGTCTCTTATAAACTGTCACATGATTTGGATCTTACGAAACTCAAGTTGACGTGTTTTCCATTTACTTTTAACTTTTTTTTAATAAGTTATAAAATTTACCTTCTTTCTTTCTAGTCTTTACTTCTTTCCTCTTTAACCCTCCTATTTCTTTCTTTCCTTTATTCTATCTTTTACTTCCTTCTGTTTCATCCTTCTTTCCCTTTCTCGTTATTAGTCTTCTAGCTTTCTAATTTCACTTACTTATTTTTACTATCCTTGTATGTTTTAATCCAATTCAAGATGGCCGCGGAGGAGAGAAGTACATAGGGCTCT
>JANHFO010008575.1:0-12806 GCA_032468095.1 Pareas carinatus | reverse complement strand
CCCTGGGTCCCTTCGGGGAGAAGGGCGGTATAGAAGTTTTAATAAATAAATAAATAAATAAATAAATAAATAAATAATTTAAATACTTTCCCTCTTATTTTCAGTCCCTTAATCTCTGCATCCTATCTCATATTTCTAGATAACACTTTCAGTGTTAAAATAAATAATAATGGTGACAAGGGACAACCTTGCCTTGTGCCTTTCTTTATGTCAAAATCCTCAGTTAGTTCTCCATTTACTATTATCTTTGTTTTTTATCCCGAGTATATTGTTTCAGTCATTTTTGTAAAATTTTGTCCAAAATCCATCCATTTCAATTGCTGGAACATAAATTGCTAAGAAAGATTGTCAAATGCTTTCTGTGCATCTGAAAATGCTAGTTGAGTCCCTGGGTGCAGTTCGTAATACTATAAATATTCAATATTATTTTTAAATTATTTTTAATCTGTCTCTTAGGCAGGAAACCATTTTGATCTTGATGTATAAATTCCATTAATATTCTCTTCAGTCTTTCTGCTATTATTGATGCAAAAATTTTGTAATTAACATTTAGAACTGAAATTGGACGATAGTTTTTTATTTGGGTCAAATCTGTATCCTCTTTAGGTATTAGGGTTATATTTGCTTCTAAACACATCTTGAGAATTTTGGCTTCCAACAAGTCACTGTATATTTCTTTCAGTGGCATTCTTAATGTCTCTTGTAAGGTTTTATACCATTTCGCTGGTAGTTCATCTGGTTCTGGAGCTTTTTCACTTGCTTGTCTTTTTATTGCTTCTATTAGTTCTGTCATATTTATTTCTTCATTTAGCATAGATTTGTGTTGTTGTGAGATTTTTGGTAGTTCATTTTTATTTAAGCATTTTGCTATTTCATCAGATAAAAATTTTTCTTCATCATACATTTTTGAATAATATTCCTTAATGATCTTTTGTATTTGATCATTTTTATACTTTAGTCTCTTTTTTCATCTTTCAAGCTATTTATCAATTTCTTTTTCTTCTGTTTCATTATTTTATACAATAGCCACCTTCCCAGTTTATTTGCATTTTCAAAAAAAAAAGTTTAACGCTTTTTAATTGTTGAGTCAATTCTTCTGTTTTTATCAAATTTAGTTTTTGTTTGATTAGTTCCATTTGTCTTTTCTGATTCTAATATTTTGAATTCTTCTTTTAATATCTTTTTTTTTCTTTATTTTAATTTGGCATAAATGTTATGGCTATTCCTCTGAAATATGCTTTGGCTGAATCTCATACATTTTATAAATTGGTATTTTTTTAAAAAAATTCTTTGAAGAAAAATTCCATTTCTTTTTTTGTCAACTCAGTAAAGCTTTTTTTAAAATATAGTTTTGTCAAGCATCCACCTTGACTTTTTTTTTAGTTCTTTCCATCACATTTTTATTAGATTGTGATCTTTCAAAATATTTGATTTGATCTCAATCTCTTGTATCTTTGTTTTAACTCCGCAGTCATCCACATCATATCAATCCTGGATCAAGATTTTTGGCTATTTGAATACAATGTAAATTGTTGTCTTTTGGGGTTTATTTCTCTCAATGATAAGGCATCTGCTAAAGATATCAAATCTAGATCCAAAGGATGGAAAAATCAGTGGCTAATATTCCCTTCCTTGATAAGCAGTTTGAGCAGTGGCATCTGATCTATATCCAGGTTCTCATGGATGAAACTCATTTTCTAGATTTATTTCAGCCTGGTTTCAGACCTCAGCATAGAACAGTATTTTGCCTACCTTATGGGATGCTGCCTGCCAGAAAAAAGAAGATGGGCAACCCTGTTGATCCTTCTGGATCTCTCCAGCAGTTTTCAGTACCATCAATGATAATATTCTCCTAAACAGGTTGTCAAAGTTAGGATGTGGAGGCACTGTACTACACTACTTCCACTCCTATTTGGATAGGAGACAGTAGGTTTATGGACTCCATTTTATTTCAGTTTTTAACATTTAGCTGAAATAGTTGAGAGAGGTCATTCAGGTATGTGAGCTGAGATGTCATCAATACGCAGATGATGTCCAGCACTACCATCAAGTGCAAGAAATCAGGAGTTCAGGCAGTTCAAATGAATCTAGGTTTATTGTATGCTAATGCTCTCAACAAAAATCTGAACTTGTAAATGTCAAAGCAAACTGATGGTTGATAAGAGTAAATGGAATTCAAGATGGACTGGACTTAGATCTTAGGGACTTGAGAGACGTATGACATGCTTGACTCATTTTGACTCTGGTCATCTACTATAACTTGTCTTCTTTTCATCTGAGTGAAAAAGCTGTTGTTCTGAACCAATGCTTGGACAAGATAATGCATTAGACCGAAACTCAATCCAGACAAAACAAGATAAATATTGTCCGTGGGTGTGTATCTGTATAGCTGAATGGTGCCACTCAGATTAAAGGAGGTTTGCAATTTAGGAATGCTCCTATATCCATCCTTGTCACCCAAGTCACAAGGTGCCTTTCACTAACTGTGATCACATCATACAAGGTAGATCAAGACCAAGAAGCAGATGCCAGATTGGCTACAATGACAGAATCTTGCACGTCTGATGTACTTCTCCTTCTCTCTCTTTTTCTTCATGTAAATGTCTGTTTGAATATTTTTGGACCCATAACGCCCCTCCCCCCATCTGGGTTTTTGACCTTTCCATCAAGATCATCTTCTTTATTCTCTACATTTGGACAGAGACAACCTTGCAACAGTTTATTCATGCTCCAATAATCTCCCAGTCACTTTATTGCAATACACTATATCCACATAATGAATAACCTTTGAAAATGGTCTGAAAACTTCAATTAATTCAAAAAAGAGGCAGCTAGACTATTCATAAAACTGACAATACCAATATATTATGCCAGTACTTTGTCATCTGCATTGGATGCCAGTCAATTTCTGTATCCAATTCAAAGTGCTAGTTTAACAAATCTAATATTTCTCAAGAATATCTTGAAACAGAAAGTATTCATTGATTTTAATTTGCTATGCCTCAATATTTTTGTTATTTTGTTACTTTTGCTATGCCTCAATAATTTGCTATGCCTCAACACAATTACAGAACCACTATCTACTGAATTATAATTTACCTAAAATAATAATCTTATATAATGAATATTTTTGATAACCATTTCACAGTAGTAGAAAAAACAATCTCTATGTACCAACCTTCTGCCTTGATGATCATCACATTTTGCTCCAGGTCAATTACAGGTTGTATAAGACACAATCGTGGTTCCTGCTTCTGAGTAATACAAACTCCATTCTGATTTGTAACCATCCAGTTACGGTCATATAGCAAGCCTTGATTTCCGATAGGCCATTGCATAACCTGAAGAAGGTAAAGGAAAATGAATCTGTTACTTATTCGATGAACATTGAGTAACATTTTAAAAAATTGAAATGTATGTGTATTTGTTTTCAGCTCATTACATCAGTAAAGTATGTACATTATGTACAGCATATTGTCTTATAAAGTATTACCCAGCACACTTTAAGGCACATATCTTCTTTCTACCATTGCGGGAGTCTTTGTGGGTACAAAGCCAAATTTCAACCTCCTGCCATTTAGAGACAGAAAACATGAAAACTATATAGCAAATTTAAAAGGTTTGCTAAAACTTTTAAATCTAAAAAGTTTTTTTTTAAAAAGCATCTGTACTTCAAAGTCATTGACAAGTTTATATATTAATGCTATAATCTCACCAACTTCATGTCATTATTCTATACTCTTTAATTTAGACTTCAGTTCTTGGAAGAGACTGTTAAGCTTGGTTGATGGCCAATAAAATTTGTATTCTAGTTGCTTTCTAGTGCTTTAAGGATCTAAAACAAGTTCCGGCCTACTTTTGAAGTAGCTATAATGTTTATGCGGGTTAAAAATAATCACACTGTTTTAATTATGGTTTCTTACATTGTTCTATACCTATTTACCTACCTGCTTCCCATTGTTGTATTAGAAGAAACTAGTTTGTTAATTACTAAATGAATAGAGTATGTTCTAACATTCTATCAACAATTTCAACAAAAGAACATATAATAATAAAAAGGATGGGAAGAGGCATCAATAGAATTGATTACAACCAATGGTTGACTACTTGCAGGTTGTGATAGAAAGCCTGCCACTAGCGATTCTACATGCGAACACTTGGCATTGCAGCTGAAAAGCGCAAAACAAAACTGAAAAAACAAACAACCCAGAAAGATGGTTGGCATATAGACTTAAGTAGCAGAAAAGGAAAAGATTGATAAATGAATTGATGGACAAGAAAGGAGACATAAAGTATCCATATGGTCGTATGAGAATCATAACTTTGAGGATAGGTTGTAAATCAAACTTGTGGTAACTTTGAACTGAAGATATAAGCCAAATAAGCAAGTTTCTAATGTCCATCATGGTATCTATAAAATTAAACATTCTTTCTACACAGCTCGAATTGCCTAGACATAATAAAAAAATAAAATATACAGAACATCAACAGGTTTCTCAAAAGAAAATATTTCAGGACTAAGAAACACTGGAAACTATATGAAAAAGGTAAACTTAACATAAAATAATAAATTGTTTTCCAAATATTTGATTAATTACTCTTTTCTCCAATTCAAATTATAATTTGATTCTTACTTTGGAATTTACTTTCAGAGGATCCACACCTCTGGATTCACATCACAAGGTTTATAAGAGTAACATGCAGTTTTTTACATATTTACTTATTTTTCTATTTATTTGTTATAACATCTCTAAAGAACTCATATTGCACATTTCTGTAAAATATTACCGAAACCATTTACCTCAAATGCAGCACATGATTTGATTGGGTACAAATAAATATTGGTGATTGTAATAGTCTTTTTGCCATTTTGCACTTCTACTGAATTAGTAAAAACTTCAGGTACATTGATTTCTGCATAACCTTTTGTCAGCTGCAAATTTCCTTCAGGTTTTATCATTGATGCATAGTGGTGACTCCGCTGTAAATTGTTGGTTATCATTTCCAGAGGCTGTTCAATTGCATTCTTCTCATCCCAAGTTTTGCTATCCTGTCTGCAAAATGATGTGATCTTTGGAACAATTTCTCTCTGGAGTGCGCATTTTACTAAGTTGAAAGCAGGTAATCTAATACTTATAATGAATTTCAGAAAGGCTTGGACATCTTCAAATGTAGACATATAGCCAAATGAAATTCTCACAGACCCAGTGGGTTGTCCATCAATTACATCTATGTCATCTCCGCACACATGACCAGCCTACTTAGGAACAAAATACAAAGATATTTTGTAAATTTTATCAAAATATGACATACTTTACTAAAGTTACAGCAGAAAGATTCTATATAAACATAGTGTAAATGCTTTAATGGCATAGTTGATTTGGTGATCCCTCTTCCAAAATAAGAACCATCTTTATCTAATTTTCTTTAGAATCACATTCCTGATTATTCATGATCTGTGAAATAACTTTCACAGATACAGGAGATTATGGAGATTTGGACAGTTGTGAATATTGTGTTCTTGGAGGACACAACAGAAGAAGATAGACGGGGATCAGCTATCTTTAACTGTACAGATAAATAGGGAAAAATCATTTCTGAAAGTAGCAGGAACTTTGGAATTAATTGACTATGAAATACAGTTCTTAAGAACTGAATCTAGAAAAATGCATATGCAAGATTTCAGAATGTTTCTTTTAATAATATAGAATATGTTTATGATTCCAGGTCAAGACAAATTAATGAGAAACATAGCTGGGTGAAAAATAATTCCAACCAAGTGTACACCAATGGTTTTACTTCAACTAAAGCAAGGTGTTTTATCAAAAACCTTGCTTATCACCAGGATCAGTCTTGGTACCTATATTTCTTAATATTTCTATTAATCATTTAGATGAGGTGCGATGATAAATTAAATGGGGTAGTTAATAACTTAGAAGAAGTAACAGTATACAAACTTGACAACTCAAAAAGAAATGGATTAAAAATAATTTGAGAAGCAAAACTGATATGCAGAGTTATATAGCATTGCTGGATACTTTAAAAATCATTATAACTATAAGCTATATATATATAAGCTGGATACTTTAAAAATTATTATAACTATAAGCTATAGAGAAACCAATTTTCTAGAGATTATGGTTCCTTTTCCTTGGATAAAAAGACAACTAAACACTATCTGTCAAAGGTGCTTTTATTTGGTTTCCTGCCCTGATATGAGGGCTAGCTTAAATGGTGTCTCCCAACTTATAATTCTATAGATTTGAGAAAACAGGAAAAAAATATTATCAGGAAAACTTCTATCTTATGGCATGCTGCTGGGAGAGGCAGGTTCTATGAAAATAAGGAATGCAAAACCTCTCAAGTTGTCTCAAAACTCATAAAATGTTAGCTTTGTAAGAAAAAGTTAAATTACCATAAATATAGTAGATATAGAAAGTGCCAGGTTTTTGAGATGTTAAAATGCCAGGTTTTTGAGATGTAAAAAAATCAGACCAAGATAAATCATTTCTTTCTACCTTTAACATATAAGCTGTACAATTCAACTGAAAAACAAACTTAAATATTTTATGGGGAAAATAACAATAAAAAACAAGAATAATGTGGCTGTATAAAGATGTGCATACCCTTAAACTACTTTTTTGTTGAAACAAAGTATATCCATGGTATATCCAAATGCCTTGAATTTTTTGTAGGTGTGTACTGTCTACTATTTGTCATCAGTTTGAATGTGATTTGTTAATTCTGAACACAACCATATCCCTATTTATAACAGGGTGTAAACAATTATACAGGCATTTTCGAAGTTTTTTATTTCCCCTTCTAAAAGATTTTGAGTTTTTTTTAATTTGACTTGTACAGCATATATGTTATATTAAAGCTGGAGAGAATTCTGAAGTGATTTATCTTGCTCCAATTTTTTTACATCTCAAAACCTGACATTTTAACAAGGGTGTGCAGACTTTCCATATTGTGTGTGTGTGTGTGTGTGTGTGTTTGTGTGTAAAACTATACAAATCTTTGTACCTCAATTAGCTTGTTTGATTTTGATGTTGCTGCTATGTCAACCCAGAGATAATGTTTGGGTTGACCTATCATCAACATCAAAATCAAACAAACTAATTTAATAGATTTCTATGCTTATGCAATCAAAAGTCACTTCATGGCTTGCACAGAAAAAGTACTGTACAAGCTAAAACGCACACAGTACAAAATAAAACCACCAAGAGTACAAAAGTAAAACAGATAAAGATAAGTAAAAATACGTGTGGGGATATTCACATCAGGGGGAAATTTATTGGCTCTCAAAAGTTTCCAACTAAACACGCAAAGCTTGATTTATTTATTTATTTATTTAATTGGATTAATATTGCTTAGAAGTTTAAATGTATGAATGTTGTTTACAATAAAAATTTAGTTGTGCAAATGAGAAAGCAAATTTAACAGATTTTTCATAACTCATTTAAACCATAATTACTTTGTTACATTAAATATAATAACTTTGCATAAAGAGTTTTGCATTGCACATAAATTAGCAAATGATATTTCTTTTTATGTTAATCATTTTTTAATATCATGGGACTTTGTTAGGAGTACTTGCTTAGAAACAGTGGGAAAATTAATAGAACAGACGCAACATGATTCTATTTTCTTTATCTGGTAGAACTGATATATTGAACACATACAGACCTGAAGGTTCTTTTTGATGTCATCATGGTTTATCCCCAAGTGCTGCTGACAAGCTCCAGTATTACAGAAACAGCCTGTGCGCATATGAATATTGTAGAGTCCAGCCAGTTTGTCCACCTTGTTTCAAGAGGTTCCCCGAAAAAAATAAGATTCTTAACACAGGAACAAATAAGGTTTTCTTCTATCAATAAAAGATTCATGAAATATAAACAGTACTAAATAGATTTTATAACTACTATAGAGAATATTATTGTAAAGTGTTTTTCCTTTAACATTACGGTATCTATGTGGAATAATGGCCGATGCTGTTTAAATACTGAGAGAGAAAACAAATATTCAATAATGAATAGAAATGAAAAAGACTACATAAAAATATATTGCTTCATAAAAAAAACTGCTTGTGGTTTTTCAATTTTCCAGGCATAATGATGAAACATTTTTTTCCACAGCCTGTAAAAACACCATTGATAATATTTGAGTGTCTTTTCCCTTTTGATTTTCTGTCAGTCCCAATGTTTACTTTCACTTCAAAAAATAGCTTGCAGTTGCTCTTTTTCAGTTTCACATGTATTCTTAAAATCCAAATGCTGATTCACTTCCTTTTCAAACATGCATAGTTTTTAAAAGTCCAAAACTAGCATAACCTTTTCCAATGAAAAACATGGGAACAAAATCTTTATTGATATTAATATTGATCTGAGTATTTTTTTTCCCTCTAGATAAATTTCAATTCCAAATAGTTAATAAAGTCCATAGACCCTTCTGTGTTTAGTCGCCATCTTTTCCCCTCTTTTTGGGTAATCATTCCATTCTAAATCTTATTAATCAGGTAGTCTTTTCCGTAGTAAAAATTTTTAAAACTCACCCAGGTGTCTGTATGCCGATTTGTGCTTTTTTGCTATTTGGATTTCAAACTGCTTGATCTTTTGCTTCTTAGCCCATCTGCAACTACACGCTGCGATTTCCGCAGCCCAGCTTCATAAATCCTTGAGGGGTATCTTCCCAATCTTAGGGTGATTGCTACCTCCCCTGAGATTGCAGAATTCCTCCTCATCTTCATTGCCTCTCCGGGGCAACTTAGGGTTCGGTTCCTGGACCGGAACCAACCTGATCTACTATCTGTCAAACAGCTCAGCTTGGGAGTTCCCTGAGCTTGCTGTTTCAGCGCCATTGCGTCCACCAGAAGCATCTCAAAGCCCTCTCTGGGCACAAGCATCTTCGCCCCAGAAAGTCACAGAGATGCGGGGCTGGGCTGCTCCGCTCCCCCTTGCCAGGCATGCTGGGAGCCAAAAGGCCAGCAGGGCAGAGCTGAGCAGTACGGAAAGCCCTGCAGCTCAGCTGAGCAGCTCGCTGAACAGCCCAACAGGCTGAAGCCCCCAGAACCTCAGCTGACTGGTGCGAATCATGAGTTGACTGAACTGCACGATTCGCACCAAATGAGGCTGCCATTAAGGAAAGGGAAGGAGAGGGGTGAAAACACATGGGAAGCATAGCAGAGCAGAGCGTAGCCAGTGGAGAGGAAAGGAGCGGCTGTGACTCTGCCTCCGGTCAGGTTGGTGCTCATTGCTGCTCATAAATCAATGACTGTTTTTTTATTTTATTCAAAAAATCTTTAAAAAATCCATGTACTAACAACCAAGCAATATAAAAACAATAAGGAATTAGATAAGAGCTGTACGCTTAACAAAAAGAAGAGAAATTCACACACACACACACACATAGGTCTAGGTGTATTCGGATTTTTCCCGTGTAAGATAGAGAATATCTTGGTGACGTTTCGGTGAGGTCTCACTCGCCATCTTCAAGCTGGTGCTTTTGGCTTCTTGCTAGTGTGAGTGAAGTGTGATTGGAGTTCCTTTTTGTCTGCATCATTAAAAAGTCTGTTATTGTGTTTTTCTTTTAAGTCAAAAGATATTAATGCATATATGTCAGACAGATAGCGGCGGGAGGCCGCGAAGCAATCACTGACAACCACAAGAGGGCATGGAGAGTCGCCAACAGCCACGGGAGTGCACAGGGGAATTACCGATGGCTGCGGAAGGATACAAGGGGGATAGCTGGTGACCGCGGGTAGGCACAGCGGCCACAGCCATAGCACAGCCAATGAGTCAACTGGGGCAGATGGAGGGCCCCAATTAGTACACCAATGGGCTCAACCACCAATTGGACATGGACCCCCAGCAGCAGCTCCACTTATGAATAGATGGGGGCAATGGGGGGTCGAAGGCACACCCAAATGGTTTCCAGCACCCTGCCCTCACAATACCAAGGCAACCTGAGGAAGGATTGCCCCTTCCTCTCTGTTCAGCCGGCATGCCAGCATGGGGGGGTAGGAGCCATTCCAACAGCTCAATTTCAACAGCCACCAGCAGCAGTTAATGTTCCACTGGTGATGGCAGCTCTCTCTCCCC
This sequence comes from Pareas carinatus, assembly GCA_032468095.1. Classification (NCBI taxonomy): domain Eukaryota; kingdom Metazoa; phylum Chordata; class Lepidosauria; order Squamata; family Pareidae; genus Pareas; species Pareas carinatus. Next base: position 2,706 of record JANHFO010008575.1, on the reverse strand, counting down.
CTACTCAGGGATGGGTCCGTCTAGAGATGCGCTCTATGCTGTGCCACCTTTTACAGTGAAATTCATTGCCAACCCCAAAAAACTAACTTATTTCCTGGCCCAAGGGTGGAATTATCTGGAGTGATATGGAGGTGTGCTCCCAGATGATTGTGCACAAATTTATGCCATATTGGCCAACTTGGAAGGGGAGGCCGTGGACTAGTTAGTAAGCTTGTATGGTCGAGCACCATTCAAACCTTTGGCCTTTGATGCATTCATGCTTGCCTTATGTAACTGATTTGAAGATCCAATGTGGGCAATGAGGGCTGAACTTAAAAGCCAATCCGTCAAGTAAGGGAAAGGCTCGGTGGATGAGTATGCCCCAGAGTTCCAACAAATAGCCTCTTGCCTAAATGACAGAACGTATGCTAATAGACCAGTTCCAAGCCAATTTGAGCAGAGATATCATAGATCACTCCAATCGAGAGGAATTTCAGCCACCTTACAGGGGTGTTCCAATTAGTCTCTGAATTGGAACTACATCTAATCAAATACCAAGGGCACCAACCCACTACTGAAGAGACAAAAAAAAAACCAGGCACTCGCAATCACCCCAAGGGAGCATGGGAGAAGAGGCTTTCACAGCGCGAACAGTGAGCAGGCATTCCCAGGCCCCAATAGATGCTTCTGATGCGGAAAAGAGGGACATCATAGAGACAATTGCTGGGTAGCCAGACCCCTTTCAAGGTGTGGACAGATCATACAAATTTGGAAGCTCTTAAGTTTCTCTGGAGGTTGTTGACTAAGCAGATTAGGTGGGTTCAATACTTTAACAGGTTTAACTTTACTCTCAAGTAACATCCTGGTGGAAAGAACCTTTTGACAGATGTCCTATCACTGATGCCACAACACCACCAGGGAGGAGGTAGTCAACTCCATTATTCGTTGCATGAAATTAGCTGCCCCAGCTGGTGATATACCAAGGAGAGGGAGAACTAAAGCTTTAAATTTCAAAGTTATTGAAAAAAACTTTTAAGTCCACTATGGTGACAGATGTTTGGTATCAATCTCACAAAGGGAAATTTATGATAAAACAGGATTTGGCCTGGAAAGGAGGCAAAGTATATGTCCCCGAAGGCCAGAGGTATTCGTGATGGAGGGGGCTCACGATTTGGGTTCATAAAAACTCTCCATTTGCCCAAGAGACAATTCTGATGACCAGGTATAAAAAATATGTCAATGAATATATTTCCAGCTTCCTAGTGTGTACAACCAGGAAAAGGCTGCCTGGGAAAACTCCAGGGTTGTTACAGCAAGTAGCCAACCCATCTAGATCTTGGGAGGAGATAGTTATGGATTTTATAGTGAGTTTACTCTGGTAGTGCAGGGCAGGGCACATAGTAATATGGATGGTAGTGAACTTGTTCTCTGAGCAAGTACATTTTATTGCCTGTCCTAAACTCCCTTCTGCAAAGACTTTGGCAAAAATGTTTATCCAACACATTTACAGGCTTCACGGTGTACCCAAAAGCATAATTTCAGTTCAGGGTGTGCAATTCACAGCCATGTTTTGGAGGTATTTCCTGCATGCCATAGAGACCATGCAAGGCCTCAGTTTCTGCTTCCATCTGGCCACTAACGGGATGGCTGAACATGCAAATGCCATGGTGGCACCATACCTGAGGTGCTATGTTAATTTCCAACAAATGAATTGGGCAGATCTCCTACCTTTTGCGGCAGTAACTTATAATGCTGTACAGAGCAGTTTGGGTCATACCCCATTCAAAATCACTTAAGGGACAGATTTTGTCCCTATGCCAGAAATACCACAAGAACCTCTGACCTCTATGTCCTTAGAGGCCTGGATTGAGTAGACATAAAAAATCTTTAGAAAAGGCAAACGAAAGTCATAAATGGCAAGCAGACATGAAGAGAACCTTACAGTCCACTTTCAGGGTGTGAGATAAGGTCTACCTATCCACCAAATATATGAATATCAATGTACAAAGTAGAAAATTGATCAAATAATCAGAACGATACATAACAGCAAAAAGATGCACAACAACAACAAATAAATAAAATGTACCTGTGAATACCCAATTATATCTCCATTTTCATCCAACATGTTAAAATTAATTATGGGACCTTGGATATCTGAGCTGCTGAAGTCAGTATCACTATAAATGCGTGCAAGAGGTGCACCATTAGCATATTTTAATGTAGAAAGAACTGTATAGGTATGGTGAACTAAAGCAAACGTATGCTGTTTTATGTTTTTCATTCCACCTAAAAAAAACAAAGCAATAATTACCACAAATGATCAACTGATTTGGTTACAAAAAAGCTTCACTAAATATAACATTACTTTTATATATCAAATTATGTAATAAATATAACTAAAGGATCATTTTTCAGAAAAAAAGTAACATACAACTAATTCATTATCTTGGCAAAAATTTCAAAACATGTGAGACTCTCCATAGATTCAACACCAGACACAAAATCACATGACCATGGGGATGCTGGAATGGTCATAAGTGTGAAAAATGATCATAAGTCAATTTTCAGTGCTATTGTAACTTCGAATGGCCACTAAATGAAATAGTGTAATTGGGGTTTTTTTGTAAGAATTTTTATTCATTTTTGTACAAAAAAACAAAAAACAATGTGCTTACATATTTCAATCAACATCAACCAACTGGTTACATTTCAAACTTCTTTTATCAG
>JANHFO010008574.1:19571-35112 GCA_032468095.1 Pareas carinatus | reverse complement strand
GGCCAAAAGGGAGTGTGAAGCCGAGCTCCACAGGCTGCTCAGAGCAGCAGGCAGTCGCTTGAGAGACCCATCTGCAGGCAGATCGGATCCCCCAGCCTGCTGGCGGATCTCATTCCCCAGTCTCTCCCTCTCCCTCCCTCTCTCCCCTAAGCAGGAAATCAGGAAGAAATATACTATCCCTGTTTTCCTCCTCTAAAAACATGCTGTGTCTTATTGTCAGGTGCGTCTTATGGAGCAAAAAATATGGTAGATGAAAACCTGGGGAATTATGGATACTATATAATACAAACAGGAATGGAAAAAATAGCTGTGCGCCATGAAAACCCAAACCCAAGTTATTGCTGTTCTATACTGTTACATTAGTGAATTTAAAATAGTTTTGGAAGGTGACTCTGTTCACTAGGCATAATTATTAGATACCATGAGCTTGCTTCTGAAACGGGAACAAAATATTATTCCTGTGCAAAATACAGAAGAGCAACGTGCACTCTACCTTGCAAGGTTTCATAGTACCAGAAATTGATACCATGCGGGGTTTTTTTGTTTCTGATTTTCAAAGGAAAAAGTAAAAATGCAACCCATTTTCTTAACTTAAAAGGCTTAAATTATATTTGAATTGGGCTTAATTTAAGGAAAAATTATTCGAAATAGGCCGTCTTGAACCTGGTTGGCCTCATTTGAGAGATGAGACAAGGTGAACATGTATACAAGCACACTCCCCCCTTTTATCGCTTTCCACATCGCCGTCTTGGCTTGGCGTTTGCATAGCGACTAATTTAGCGTGGAGCAACCACTGCCGGCCTGGCTGTCCGAAATGTCCGCAGGAGCTCAGAAATGAGGGGGGGGAGTGGTGGAAAGACGCGGGACGCGCCTCTCGACTTCTGTCCTCACCTTGTCGGGCGTCTCCTTGGCAACACCTCGGGGCACCCAGGCAACGCAAGTTACGGGACGACTCATGGCTTCAACCGGGATACTAAAGAGGGAACCGAGCAGCTGAAGGCTTCCACGTGCGCTGCCCGCTTCCGGTTCCGCCCACAGAGACTCCCTGCTGACGTCTCCATGAAGCCCAAACACCCGCCCTGTCGCCGGTCAAGAGCGTCACAAATTGTTATAGGCCTTGGGGAGTGAGGTCATCAACAAACGACACGCGAGTCTCCGCTTCTTCACTGTCAAGAAAGAGATCACGGCCACGCCCCACCCACTCCGCAACGTCACGGATAGACACTTGAGCGGCGGGAGGGACATCAGTTCAAATCCAACCTGGGCGGGCGACCTTTTACGGAGTGACTCCCGTTCTTCTCTGTGTAGTGCAGAGATTTCCTTTAAGGCTTGTGGACTTCAACTCCCAGAATTCCTCAGCCAGCTGACTGGAGAATTCTGGGACTTGAAGTCCACAATTCTTAAAAGGATCAAGGTTGGAGACCTCTGATGTAGTGTACAAGTTTCGGCTTCTTACCAGATTGAATGTTACCTCCTTTCTTACCCTACCCCTCAAAAGGGAAGGAATTAAATAAAATTCATGGGAAATCTCAAGCCTAAATTACCACTGTACTTGGGACGGATTTCCAGTTTGCTATCTGACCCATATAAAACTAGATAGACTGTTTTTAGGCTTACTTATTTCTTATTTAAATAAACATATGGCCGCCCAACTCAAATATGATCTGACAGATGCAAGCATAGCATACCGTACAACGCCAACCAAAAACACTTGCAAGAATTGATTGGTGATTAGGGACTCATGATTCTTGGGTATTTTTAATTTAATTTGAAGTTGCTGTTGAATAATCAATCCTTGATTATTTATACGTGTACAGTATTGTAGATTTCTTGGCATGTTACATAAGAAAGTTTTGTCCCCACCGTTTCGCTAAGCTGTTTGTTTCTAATAAAGGCACTGCACAATCTTGAATGCTGAAATCTGATCTGACTTTCCTGGAGACTGTAAATGTCTGGCAACTACTGTGTGTAATTCAGAAACCGAAGAGGTACGGTATAGTCTATAGCAGAACATTGTTACAGCAAACGCAGCAATGGGTCTAATTTTGCAGAATGGTGTATGGCCATGTAAGTCTGTTGCAGCAAAGATGATAAAAGGCTTAGAAATTGTGAACAAGATTTCAACTTAGTACAGCATATCTCATATTAATATATATTGTGGTGAGAACAGATGTAAAAAGTGGTTTCTAGCTTAAACTGGTATTTAGCTTAGTGTGTTCTGCAAACTCAGCCAATTATGACACCACAAACCAAGGCTTTAAAAATGACTCCTTTTTTCTGCTTCTCTTTCTTACTTTCCCCTTTTTCTTTGTGCTTTCCTTTATGTCTCCTTTTGTGACTTCCAATAAGAATTCTGACTCATCAGAATCGGTTCCAATTATTCATTGGGTTAGCTTGTTTTCTGTCTTTTGTGAAACTGTAAAGTTGATAGCTAATGAATATAGGGTTTTGACATCTGAACACACAAGACAAGTTTATCCATAAAAACATTTTAATTCGAACAATTAATTAAAGATCATATAACCATTGTTGCTCACAACAGTAATATACAGTTTGCACAAAACATGGCTGATCTGACAAGGATGTCTTGCAGGCTGACTATATATGTGTGTGTATAGACAGATATATGGTTAGAGATAGATATCTTTCTTAAGGAATTTAATATACCGGAAGTCATGCAAATAATTTTAGAGCAGTAAACACAATAGGAGCAATCACCTGACACTACCAAAATCATTCAAATACAGAAACATTAGTCATTTGATAAATATATACATACACTGTATTTTTGTTATTCTTTTTGTGGTCCCTTCTGAAATATATTAAAGCATTGCTCCCGCCCTGCCAGGTCCTTATTAAAGACAAATCCAAAAATAGGATTTGGAGTATTTTCTATCAATACTGACCACCAGTATAAATTCTTGAGATATCTACCTTAAATCTTTATATTTGAGGCACTTAACCATTGGTTGAGAGTTGGGACAGGAATAGCCAACACAAGTATTCACCTCCAAACCAATATTAATTCTGATCCATAATTCTGGATCATTTGAAGTCAGAGGTTGTCTTCATCACATAAAATCTTCTCTTTGCCTGATTGTGTTCATATTTTAAACAACCATAAAAATTAGAAGTTTTAATCTATATTACAGGAAATGCTAGCATTGCAGGGGTGCATGAGATGCATTGGGGGTGGGGCACAGACAGTTCTTGTGCAGTTTTTCACCTCTATAAGCACCAGGCTGCTTTGTAGTTTTTGAGTTTTCCTAGAATCCTTTGCAGAGGATAAGAGTTCAGAGTAAACCATCAGATCCTGTGCAATAAAGAAACTGGTTTAGAAAAGGTTGTCATCACTACAAAAGTTGAAAGCCACCAATTGAGAAGCAGAACCTCAAGGATCTGGTTCCCTTTCAGTAGTGCACAGCACCACCAACAATCAATTCAGCAGGATAGAAGATGCATATTAATACAAGCAAGTATTTTTTTAAAAAAAATCAAGATGCAACGTATTTTATTTATTTTATTTACCCTGGTGTGTTCCAAACATTTTTTTTGTTTTCTGGTATCTTTTATTGCAAAATCATTATGTGTATGATCTATACAGCAATGAAGTCATAATGCTCAAACTGGAAGCCTGTAAAAATTAATATTTTGAGCAGAGCTGTAAAATCTCAACTTCTTTGTGCCACAAGACCATTGACATAAAACAAATTGCCAACTACTGATCTATACATCAGTGCAAACCTTGACAACAAACCCCATAGTTACAACTAATACTTTTTTTTACATAGGATATTGCATTGACAGAACAACAGGTGTCACTAAAACCACTCATTTGATTTACTGATATAAGTTAACTAAAATGAAAGGTAACAAAAGCATTTGTAGAAGGAAATGTATTTTCATGCTGTTCTGCTACAAATACGGTTTGAAAGAAACAGGTTTATACAATTCTTAAATATCAATTTAATTTTCAGTCAAGAGGTGGATCACATTCTATATTATATGCTACAATTTAGAATTTATTTTGTCTTTCATTTTCGCTCACAAATTGCACGTACTTTACATTGTTAGCTAGTCTGAATTCATTAAAAATAATTCAATAAAAATACCAACACACTCTGAATCAAGCACTATACTTCTTTTAAAATCCATTGTTTTAAAATTCATTCCCCTCCTTCAACATTTAATTTTCTACAATTACCATTGTTTCCTCGTAACTTTTAATAACTGGAATGTTGATTTCTCTAAGTCAGCATTTCTCAAACTCAAACCTTAAAAATTTGTGGACTTCAGCTGTCCAATTCTGACTGAGGAATTCTGGGCATTAAAGTCTGAAAGTTGCTGGGGTTGAGAAGCACTGCTCTAGGCTGTTAAACATGCCTAAACCTGCACTTTTGCCCCTCCCCAACAAGCAATGAATATACTCAATGCACTAAAACTGCAGGTTCTCTTAAAAGTTCTAAGCGCTTAAAATACAGTTCCAGACTTAAGAAATGGAGGCCCATTCAATCTGTAACATTTATTCAGCTTCAAATTTCATCACCAACACCATGGATTGTTTGGAAAAGTTTATTTATAGAGAGAAAATGAATACAAATTCAGAGTTCTCAGTCACCAAGATTTGCTGACTTGACTTTCCAACTCTAGTTTTAACCTCGTTTTTTCTCCAGACCATGATTAATACAATCTTATCTTGCTATTTCCATACCATAGTACCTAAAAGAACAAAGGTGCATAAAAAGAATGAGGAGAATCAGGGCAATGAATCATTCTGGGCTATTCTACCAAAGTAAAAAGCATATTTTGCTGTCTGTTACTGGTGAAGAAAAACTGTCTGGCGGTATATAACCTTAATCTATCAATTTAGATAGATTAAGGCTATATGTACTATAATAGTATTCCTAAACCACTTTTTGGTCATATAAATTTAGGGCAGGAGTGAATAAATTATTTTCATGTGGTTTTATTGTGCTTTCTGGAATGCAAAGCGTACGGTGATACAAGATTTCAGCATTAGAATTTATGGGGAGAATCTGACGCATTTAGAGTTGAGGGAATTTAACTGAAATGCACTAAATGAAGATTTAGCATGGCTATATTCTTTTTGGTAAAAAAAATACAGAAAGTACCAAGCAATCTCCCTTCAAATCTTCATGCCTGCTGGAATATAATTTTATTGGTTGGGCACCATATTAATGCCTAAAGCATAGCTGGCTGAGGAATTCTGGGAGTTGAAGTTCACAAGCCTTAAAGGGACCAAGGTTGGAGACCTCTGTTCTAGACAGACGTGCTGTTATTTTGGAATCCCACCAAATATAATGCTATCGGCCTGGTGTTGTTTTTGCAGTACTGACAAGTTTGGTTTATCTATTAATGTAAAAATAAGCAAAGACAAAAATACTTTTTTCTGCATTTCTCTCTCATTCAAAAGTAAATATGTCTTTCTAAAGGCAATCGCAGAGTGCTTCTACTACAAAATAGAGCACTGCATAACTGTTTTCATATTTTCCTCTATAATAGATTTGATTGATAACAGGGGATGGATGTCTTGGTGGAAAAACCTTTTAAGCCCCAATATAAGGGATGACATCAACAGAATCCCGCACACAATTCAATGAATAAGACAAGAAAATTACAGTTTTTCTGCTCTGGTCATGAATATAATTTCCATGAACTTTTAAGAGGGAAAGGGAATAACATTTTTGGCATGTGTTCACAGTTTATATTCTGGAATTACATTCCAGAGGACAGGTATCACAACAGAAAACTACATCAACCATAAGTATCTTGGGGGAGATAAGGTTTACAATTATCATTTCTTGTGGCACTTCTTTAATACGATTGACTTATTATGCACACTTATCAGAAAGATTGGTCCCAAATGCGTTAGGTCTATCACAATTTTAATGTGAGAAGTCGGTTGGCCAGGACAAGTGCAATCACCATTATTGATAGTGGCAATAATGGCAGGATATGTAATGTCCAATTTCATTTTGCCATAGCAACTGGCAATCAAGCATGCATGTATATATGTATTTGTGATTGGCCTCATTATTACTGAGCTAAGCAGAGAAAATCCAGTCTAGGTCAAACAAATCTCATGATCTTGGTGCTTGCTGAGTTTGGTTGTTTTCTTGTGGACATTTCATTACTCAACTAGATAATATCATCAGTTCACTCTGTGCTGTGCAGGTAAGCAACCTAGAACTAAGGAGAAATTTCCTAACAGTGAGAACAACTAACCAATGGAATGGCCTGCCATCAGAAGTTGAGATGCTCCAACATTGGAGGCTTTTAAGAAGAGATTGGACAGCCACTTGCCTGAGATTGTATAGGGCCTCCTGCTTCCAACTCTGTCATTCTGTTACTCTGATGTATGTATTGTACATATAGTACATAGAATTGTTGAAGTCCAATGTGATAGTTGTTTAATATTTTAGAATGCAATAGAGAAAATATCAATTTATTCAAAGAATATCCAAGGAATCGATATTTAGGATACTTCCTGCGCTATTGCTATTCCCCCCCCCCCCAGTGTAATTTCTAGAGCGTTAAGTGTGTAACTTCAGAGAACAGGGACACAAAAACCAAGGAACAAGGTCAGCAGATTTGAGGTATCATTATGATATTTCGAACTGTTTATTCTATTTTTACTGCCAGAAAAAGACCGGGCTTTGACTAACACATACCTTTCCCAAATTACTTCACCCTCAAAACTGTATTTTAAATGTAGCCAAAATTGTATTTTGAATAAAGCCACAATGAGGGTTTGAACATACTACAGCATCATAATGAAGTGTGAGAAAGGAAATAGATAGAATCCTAAATGTGGTATGACTGCTATGACTGGAATTTGGTCTTATTTTGATTACTTTAATCTATTCTAGTCAGTCCTTTCATGATAATAAATCTTTGAAACCTGCACCATCTCCAGTCATCTCTATTCTAACTCAGCAAAAAAGGTATCTGAGAGAAATGTATATGTATATGTTCACACAATATATGTGTGTGTGACTGTAAATGTGATTACTTTCTGTAATGGCTGGCTAACGTCAGTTTGTTAAGAAAAGAAATCAAATTATGTGGTATCCCACCTTTACATGGTACTTTTATTGTGAAGAAATATCATGGGACTTTTAAATTGCAGGCATTGGTGCCACTGAAAAACCTGAATGCTGAATTTTAAACCCAATTTATTTTGAAGTGGCAGAATTGTTAGTCTTTGGAGACCTGCAGCCAGACCAAACAGAAGGAGTTGCATAAAATCTGAAACATCCACTTCATTGTCTATCAAAAGGCAGCTCATTGAAAATAGATACAATTCGTTAAAATTATATGGGGATTAAATTCCTCATCTGGAAATTAAATTTTGAACGAAAGTGGCAGAATGAACAAATATTGTTATGACCAAAAAATGGCAATTGATAAATTTTAGAAGCTTGAAGATTTAGGACTAATTCATATGTTATTCAAAGGCATATGTAGCTTTGCTACTCAATGTAGATTCAGCTGCAAACCTCAACTTATTCTGAGTTAAATGTTGGATGCAGAGGCACTGGGTGTCAAAAATGTCAAAATGGTGTCTATAATTGTAGAAGCAAAGTTTCATCTTTTTTTATTTGCATCATGTGGTACAAATAATTTGGTCATACTCTTGGGGTTGTCTTGACTTCATAGCTATATGCACTTCACATTTCATATTTTATGTGCATACTTCCAACAGATTTAGTGTTCCTAAATACCCGACCTCGTGAACTAGGATTCATCTTACCAAAGGGATTCATCATCAACTATTCTGCAGGATTTCATTGTTCAGGCTTTTCCCTACTTGACTGTGACTTCTGCTTTTATTTTTTTTTAAAAAAATACATGCCATTTTTTTCTCCCGAGCACAAACTCTCTCTCAATGTGCCATATTTCTTGAAGTCCCATCTTACAAAATTGGCAAAGCCAACCAAAGTGATAATTTCAGAATACAAAGGAAAGAAGCTGAATAAATGAAGCTATTCATTGACTAGGGCATTCAGACAGACACACTTTTTCAGTGAAAATGAGTTGATTAACTGAATTTTCATTTGATATTGGAGTTTGTGTTTGAGAATAAAAAACATTTTTATGTGACTGGGGACAAGCAACAACCAGCCAAATTCTTCATACGGGAATTTAGGTTCTTGCCCGTTTACGTTCTTCATTTAATTTCAAAGAAACCTGTCACTGTTAATTGTCCCAAAGTGTCTATCAGATCTATTCCAGATGGTGCTTGAATTATTACCATAACTGTGCCTAGAAATTACTATTGTAAATCATGTCATAAAATGTATAACTTACTTGACCATCTCAATTTTATAACCTTTTTCGCGCTGGTTGTTAACCTAACACGATGGTTGCTAAGCAAATAATTGACCCTTATCCACAGGCTTTTGCCAAAAACCCAAAGTAAATGCTGGTTTCTAGCAAAACTGTTGTAAATCACAGTTAAATGACCATGGAGGGTGGGGGCTGTAAGTGGTCATAAATGTGGGCTGATTTCTGAATGCCCAAAATGCATTCAAGCAACATCAGAACTTTGAAGTCTGGTCATAAGTAGATTTTGTGGGAGTCTGTCATAACTTTGAATGGTCATTAAATGACTAATTGTTAAGTCAAGGACTATCTATACTATATCAAACTACGACTATTATCCTTCCCAACTACTTTACTCCTCTATCTTGTAGCACTGTCCCATCAGTATGTATGGACTTATTTTTACCTTTACTTGTCTTCCTAGAACAGGATGGTTAATGGTAAAACCTGAGTGAAAATTCAATATTGGGAATTCTTTTCTTTAGAAGACAGTTAAAGACAAAGACAAGGTATCATGTATGGTTGGCTTGTTTGATTAATATGTAATACATTAACTTTTAAAAATATACTTGTACAAATGGCTTTTGTTGGAACTGTATAGCAAAAGCATATACAACAAGAGTAGCAGCAGGTGTTAAATCATAATTCTTTACATGATCTAGGTCTTCTTTTTGGTCATCTACTTATTTATTTAATAATATGTATGTTTCATTGTTAGCACACAGAAGCTTGTTATTCAACCCTTGAGCCTTTGCAGAATGATAGGAAGTAGGAACTTGGATGAAAGCAATATCTCAATTAGGAGATTGCAGTAAAGACATGGATCAGCCCCATGGTCCATTATGATCTTATTAAATCTTGCCATGGACCCAGTTTAAAAACCATTTGTTTTGTTTCTTATATTCAAATATGATAACATTTGGCACAATATTATCTTACTACAAAACTGATACTATCTTGGTTTTGAAACTTTCAATCAGTTTTCAGCTTCAAGAAGTAAGTAAGTATACTTTCAATTTCAATGAAACGTAAATATGTAAAAGAACATGACATGAATTTTGGAAGAATAACCTCATGCTGCTATTAATCTGCATTGAAAAAGAAAGAAATAGAAAATATCATCATCCTTTCTCTCTTTCCTGCAGACAAGCAGGAGTCTACAGCCGTTTTCCCCCTTCCGTCTCACTTCCTTTGTATTATAGACCAGTACCATTAAGATGGACATATGTCTCAACTGTTTTCACAAATGCCATTTAGCAATCCCTTTTCCTTTCAAAACAGAACAAACACCCTCAGAGTTGGGGTGGACATGCACCCAGTTTAAAAATCATTTGTTTTGCTTCTTATATTCAAATATGATACATCACAATAACTGTTTAGATTAAATTAGATTCTCATAACAAGCTTAGCTCTAAACCAAAATAAGTCACTGGGTTCTTATAACATGCTATGCCCACTGTTTGGCAACTTGGCAATTAATGCATACAAGGCTTTCAGATGTGATGTTATTAACAATCCACCTGCTGTCTCACTTACTAGGAAGCACAGCCATAAGGAAAGGACTGCAAGGAGATAATTATGACAGTGGTCAGCTTCTTGCCCCTTTAGCATTGCAATATTCAGAAAAAGGAAGGGGTTAATCCAGACCACATAGCAGGGGTGGGCAAGAATAATACTTCACTATTCGGTCACCAAACGGTACCGCTAGAATATTAAGGTAGTTTAGGCACTTTTCCAAGTGCTGTTGCTTACAATGGTTTAAATAGCAACTAAGGAGGATTGTCCAGAGCTTGCTTTCTTTCTTTCTATTACAAAAATTGGATTCCTGTATATTCCTATATATATATATATATATATATCTTTAAACGAGAAGTAGCACCTTTATCAAAGAATATAATTGTTCTTTTGCGCCATCATCATGAACATTTTCAAAGTTTATGAACCAGCCATAATTCAGTTCTACCAAAGGAAAGTTAGTATGATAAAATATTCTGATGGAATCTAGTGTAACTGCAGTCCCCCCCCCACAAAAATAACAGCTGATCCAATCAACATTGTTGAGTTTGTGTGGCACTTGTTAAGTTGTGTTAAAAATATTTGTCACTGAATAATCCAAGACCTGGTACAGGCCTCTGTAAGCATATAGTCGACTCATTCTGAATTTATGGCAAGAAATCACTCTATAGCATATATTTAATATATAATTAAAATAAATCATCTTGATCATAGCCTCTGCCCAGTAACAAAATACCATCGTTTCCCTTAATAAAGACCCAGGTTTGACCTTTCGTACATAACTAGAAATCTTCATCTTTAAAACTCTACTCTGTGGGAATTGTATGCATCCAGAAAATAAAACCCTGAAATATAATTTCACAAATGGAGTTGACAGTGAACTAACATTACATTGTCATTTTTCTTGGAAAAATTAAGCACAAACATAATATTTCACAAGTACCATGACCATTACCATGCATGTTGAATTTCATTGCTGTTTTAAGTCCCAAACCACAACTAGCATGCAGATTTTCCCCCTAACCCAAATATTACATTCTTGGTAATTGCACCTCTTTGGTGTAATCAGAACATTTGGGCAAGATTATATCAGTTTTAAGGAAAGCAGATGAACCGAACCGTTTTTATAAATATGTTTACACAGTGCATGTTTCACTATTAAAAACAGAAGAATAACCAAACGTAACGTATTACATTCAATTTTAAATATGTCTTTTGGGGAAAACAATTTAGAGCCATCCGATTTATTTAGGAACTATTTCTTTAAAAAAAAATCCATCACTAACAAATAGTGAAAATAAATGTTCACATTTTTAACAGTCATATCTTTTTTTATTTATGTTTTTTACTAATATGCAAATAACCCAGTCCTATACTATTATTTCTTAAATGTGTAATACAATGGACTTTGAAACTGGGAAGTATTATAGGAATTACCTTCTCCTCCCAAACAATAAAATAACAAAGAGAACAGAACATTGTTTAATAAAAACCTGATGTGTTGGTTTTGTCAAAGAATTGTTCCATGGCATTCTTGTTCTTTCAGGGCTTCTGCTCTTTATCAGTACTTAGCCCATCTTCTGCTGGCATTAGCTACACAACAGCACTTTTGCATCCAGAATGTGAATAACATGTTATTCACAAGACACCAATACACTCTTGTAGTTCCGAAAATGCCCAGAAGTCACTTGTACCACAACATCTTGCCCAAAAGAAGATTCAAGTAAGTGGCAGCACCTTTGGCCCATAACCGCAATGTAATATTCCAGTAAGAAAATAATTATATATTCGTTCAACATAATACAATAGCAACATTTCACGTGCAGCATCTCTGATGAAACTCCACACACTTCTGGAACTTTATACAATGGAACCTTTTGAGGATGATAAATGAATCGACTGGATCCGTGTTGCCAACGTCCTCTGTAAATCCTGTAGAACATTTTGGCCAGATGAATCTCCATTTTTGTCATACAGCAACTGTTTGAAAGCTTCGTTTTCAATTAAGACCATCATATTTTTTAGAAAGTAACCCTCACAAAAAGACGCTAGTTCTGTGACTCCAAGAAACTGAAGATAAATAATGAAGGGTAAGAAGAAAAAAAGAAACACAATAAATATACAAACTGCAATTGCTCATTGAAGCTAATTCTTCAGCCTACTTATTCAACAGTATCTAATATCTCTAGGCAATTCAGGGTACAACTACATTTATCACATACAGTCTATGTGACAAATGTCTCACTTAGAACAAACAAAATGAAATTTACTTTGACCTCTTAATACTTATTTAACAGGGGGGGAATTCATTTTTATCCTTGTGGGTACCTCTGGAAAGGGACAAATTATTCTGAGGATTTAGGAACTCCCAATATAGTAATGATAATTTGGACCAAGTTTGTATCCAAAAGATTTTGTCTGTTGAACTCAAAATCTGCTACACCAAGGCTTAGTTATATTAACAATATCTAATGGTTGTCTTCTATCACATGGAATGTTAAAGGGTTGGGTTTTCTCCCTAAAATTGAACAAAAATTTATACAAAAATAGACTTAATGAAAGAGAATCTAGAAATGGCTTGGAACAGAGTGATAAGAATTGTATTAGATTGACTCACAAATGCACAGAACTATCTAATGGAAAATATGAAAAAGGAATGATGAAAAATATGAAATATGAAAAAGGAAACAATGGATAAGAAAAATATACAAGATGATTGGTGCAAAAAGTGAACCTGAAAGATATGCTACTGATGAATAAATATATATGAAACACTTGCGACATTAGCAGTGTGCTCCTCGGGAGGATGCATGCATATATACTACTGTATGCAGACAATGTCATGCTATAGGCTGAGAACCAAATTATTTATGACCACTATTAAAAATACTGTATGATCCAGTCAGTTTTGTGTAGTGGTTAAGGCACCAAGCTAGAAACTAGGAGACTGTGAATTCTAGTACCGCTTTAGCCACAAATCCAAGTGGGTGACTTGGGCAGGTCATTCCATTTCAGCCCTATAAATCAGGTAACTGCAAACCACTTCTGAAATGTTGGCAAACAGAGCTGCAAGGGCTAGTCCAACATTGACTCAAACGCACCAAATAATAATAATAATGCACTGAAGTTACTATACCAGGAAGGTTTACTGAGTTCTGAAGATACTAAATTAGCCTACAAGAAAGACCAAATGAAAAAGAGAAAAGAGGCATGGGAAGACAAGGCATTACATGGCCAAAAAATATCAGGAAAAACAGATAGTAACCAGACCTAGTAGGCTAAAAGCAGGAAAGTTGAAGAAAGAGTCAAGACAGGCTAATTCTGGGCACAAGACCAAGCCTTAAGAATAAATACATACAAAGCCAGAATTGAGAAGACAGCAACAGAGAAGCAAGTGCTGCCTTTGCAAAGAAGCTGAAGAAACAGTGGACCACTGCAAGATCACACAGACTGACTGCAAACAAGGCATGACAAAGAAGCAGCAATAGTGAATTGGAAGATCTGTAAAAAATATCATTTGCCTGCAAGCAAGAACTCGTGGGACCATCAAATAGAGAAAGTCATAGAAAATGAAGAAGCTAAACTGCTCTGGGATTTTAGAATCCAAACAGACAGGCACCTACCGCATAACACCCCGGACCTAATAATTGTCGATAAGAACGTCAAAAAAGTCTGCATAGTGGATGTGGCAATGCCTGGAGACAGCAGAAGAGAAGAGAAAGAACCAGAGAAGATCACAAAATACAAAGACCTACAAATAGAAATGGAACGGCTTTGTCAAAAGTGAGCAAGGGTAGTCCCGATAGTAATAGGCACCTTAGGTGCAATCCCAAAACAACTGGAGCACCACTTGAACACCATCAGCATTGACAAATTCGTCATCAGTCAGTTGCAAAAGGCAGCCTTGCTGGAAACAGCTTCCATTCTGCGACGATAGCTGTAACACCAACAAATATCCACATCTGCCTATCCCAGGTCCTTGGTAAGGACTTGATAGGTAGACAAAAATGCCAAATTCAGTCTGAATATCTGGCAGATTGTGAGAAGAAGAAGAAGAAGAAGAAGAAGAAGAAGAAGAAGGAGAAGGAGAAGGAGAAGGAGAAGGAGAAGGAGAAGGAGAAGGAGAAGGAGAAGGAGAAGGAGAAGGAGAAGGAGAAGGAGAAGAAGGAGAAGGAGAAGGAGAAGTCTCTCCCCACGCCGTCCAATCTGGCACTGCTTCTTTGAGTTTCTCTATGCTCTGGCTGGTGTCAGCTTTGACGATGTCCACCCACCGAGTTTTTTGAAGGGCTGCTTTCCTTTGTAATGAGGTAGAGAAGCTAAATATTGAAAGCCCCGTCCAGACCCCTCGCTGGATCATCTTAACACCAAACAAACTCAAAGTAGGGTTATTTTGAATTTCCTTCTCACAGGTTTTCACAAAAAACTCTCAACGGGTTCTTTGCAGAGAGCTTTTCAAATGGGGCCAAAGGCCGCGGGTCTCCCTTCTCTCTTTTACCTTCTCTGTTGGTCATCTTTCAGTGTTCTAAAACAGAAGTCTCCAATCTTGGCAACTTTCACACCTGCAAACTTCGACTCCCAGAATTCCTCAGCCATCCCTGCTGGCTAGGGAATTCTGGGAGTTGAAGTCCTCAAGTCTTAAAGTCGCCAAGATCGGAGACCCCCGTTTTAGAACACACCCTTTCTCTCTCTCTGCACGTCACAGCAAGAGAGAGAGAGAGTTGGCGGCTGGTTGATGTTTTTTCGGAGAAACCATTGAAACAGGCTCTGTCTTAGGAGACATTAAGCCGCCCCGATGCTTTACGGGCAAAGAAAATAGAGAATAGTCTACAGAGAGCTCGATGTGCAATGCTGGCGTTTTCGTTTATTTGTTCCTGCTTTTATTTGTGTGAAGAAAGATGCTCATTAAAGGAGAACATTTGTAGCTCAGGGCTGAAATGGGGGTCCCGCTGCTCTTTCCGCTTGGTTGTTTTCTTGCAGACGTTTCATTACCCAACTAGGGGACATCACCCGTGCTGATGGGGAGCGGGGTTTGCTCTCCGTTGATATTCTAGGGGCTTGCCCTGTCAGTGTTGATGGGAGTGGTCTTGGAGGTTCCTTGGCTGGGCTGTTTTTCGTTTGACAGTTCCTTGATTCAATCAAAGATGATTGCGAAAGGTGAATAACAGAATAATAGGGGGACTTTGGAGGTCTTCTAGTCTAGCCCCATGCTCAGGCAGGAAACCCTGTTCCATTTCAGACAAATGACTCTCCAATCTTTTCTTTAAAAGATGTTTTCGTTCCGGTGTTGAAGCACCCACAACCTCTGGAGGGAAGCCATTCCACCGATTAATTGTTCTCACTGTCAGGAAATTCCAGTTCCAGTTCCGTAATCTTTCCTTGATTAGCTTCCATCCGTAGCTTCTTGTCCTGCCTTCAGGGGCTTTGGAGAATAGCTTGACCCCCCTCTTCTTTGGGGCAGATATGGGAAGACTGCTGTCATGTCATCCCTGGTCCTTCTTTTCATTACATGAGACATATCAGAGATCCGCACTGTCACAGACCTCCGTGCTTTCCGCCGTGCTATAAAAACTCACCTTTTTACCCAGGACGGGTTGACCTAATCCGCACCTTTTCCCTTGCCCAAACATTCTATTAATTTTAATTTTCTATTTTAATCTGGTTTTAAATTGGTTTTATATCT
>JANHFO010008574.1:0-13506 GCA_032468095.1 Pareas carinatus | reverse complement strand
GTAGTCCAGGCGGGACGTGACAAGGGCATGAGTGACTGTTCTTAGGGAGTCCCGATCAAGAAAGGGGCGCAACTGCCAAACCAGGCGAACCTGGTAGAAGGCCCTCCTGGTGACGGCTGCCACATGATGTTCCATCGACAGCCGTGCATCCAAGAGGACCCCCAAGTTGCGTGCTCTTTCCGCGGGGGCCAATGTTTCGCCCCCGATGGCCAGAGATGGTCATTTATTGCAATGAGATATGCAGTAATCACCAGCAATTTCTTCAGCGAATGAAGAAATATAATCTTAATTGCAAATTCCTCTTTGGTAACCTATACATCTGCCTGCCTTTGGTAATCCAAAATACTAAAACTAAATTTGTGCCGTATTCATCTATAAATATGTATAAATACCTAGGAGATGCAGTAAATAGCAATACTCTGTGCGCATAAAATGGTCTTCCTTCCACAAGGAATGTAACATCTGACATCTCCTTATTGTTGAGAAAATGAGGATCTGAAAAGATCAAAAACAACAGATCAAATTTAGTAAAAAAAACCATTCCCAAACAAAAAAGCAAAGAAAAAACAAGAGGAAGCTACTTGAATTGGAATAAATTAAAACATCAATACATTTGATCCTCATTATAAAAGACCATACTTTAAGATGAATAACTGAAGTTATTTTGAAGAACACAGAACATAGAATAATAGAGTTGGAAGGACGCTCTTGATAGGACATATCCTGAAAAACTGTCATCCAAAATGCATTACAAGTCCCTAAAAGGGATTCTAAAACTATTTTTAAAGGTAACAGGCTTGCTTGGGGGGGCACTGTGCTGCCTGAGGCAGAAGGAAAAATGATACCCCATTTCCAAGTCCACCCAGAGCACCCCCCAATTAGTCAGGTTATTGTGCTATCTGGAGAAGAAAATTCCACAAGCATCTTGCCCAGAAAATACAAATATAAAAATAATTGTCTGCTGTGTTTATATGACACCCAAGGCCAGTATTAAGAAAACAATTTCCTAACTCTGTCTAGAGGCTCAAACAAACACTTGTATTTTGCAACATTTCTGAGCAGAGCGGCAAATACTGGAGTACAGTATTTTTATATTCAAGGTTGCCATACGCTAAATAATAAATATTCAAGGTTATATATTATTTTATTTTCCTGCATATTTGGTAGGTTTATGAACTGCCAAAGTCCTGGGAAAGGAGTTAGGTGGGGTTATACATTTTATATCAATATATAAGGTATGGTTTATTTTTTTTATTTGTCAGTATTGTTGTTTATGTCTAAACATCAGAATGCTTTTAAAACAGTTTATTTCCAGCTTCAATAACATTGATCATGCTGGTCTTGGCTTATAGGAACATGTTAGAAAATATCAAGTCAGAAAAGATTAACAGTAAATAATAAAATAAATAAATCTGGAAAATGCAGATAGTCCTTGATTTATGAACACATCTGAGTCTAAAATCTCTGTTGTTTTAGTGAGGCAGTTGTTACTTGGGTTTTGCCCCATTTAACAATCTTTCTTGCCACAGTTGTTATGTGAATCACGGGGCTGTTAAGTGAACCATGCAGTTGTTAAGTGAATCTGACTTCCCCATTGACTTTGCTTGTCAGAAGGTCTCAAAAGTTGATCACATGACACCGGAACACTGCAATCGTCATATATATTAGCTAGTTGCCAAGCACCGAATTTTGATCATGTGACCATGGTTATGCTGCCAGTCATAAGTGTGAAAAACAGTCGTAAGTCACTTTTTCCAGTGCTGTTGCAACTTCGAACAGTCACTAAACCAGGCTTTCCCAATCTTGACAACTTTAAGGTGGATGGACTTCAACTCCCAGAATTCCCCAGCCAGCTGGATGGGGAATTCTGGAAGTTGAAGTTCATCAGACTTAAAGTTGTCAAGATTGGGAAACCCTGCACTAAATGAATGGTGGTCAGTCAAGAACTACCTGTGTATTGCAGAAATTTCAAATAATGCAAATAAAGCTTCCAAACTACACTGTGAGCTACCTATACAAACATACACATCTACCAACTGCTTCAGAAGCCTTTCATTTTCATATGTCCAAATTGCTTGTTACATATTAAACTACTCTAAAGAAGATAGGACTGTCAGCATATCATTGTTGTGAATGCAAACAGAGTAAATAATATATTTTTTCTTAGTTTGATCTTTGGGAGAAAAATGGTAATAGGACCATTACTAAAGTCTACACATCATACCCATCTTCCAAAGTAGAGAATTGGCGAAATAAATGACTGGCATTTGATTGGGAAATCGAAAGGAAGGGAAAGAAAAACAGTGACATTGAGCTTTCCAATAACCATATTGAATGGTATCTATTGCTTATTTTCATCTGCTAACTGTGTGTGTGTGTGTGTGTGTGTGTGTGTTTGAGTTTTTAACAGTGATTTTAGTGTTAAAATTTCTTGCATTTATCTATCTTCTTTATTTTTACAGTTGTTTATAATTGTTGCAAGCTGCCTAGAGTCACAAAGGGGAGATGGGCAGCTATTCAAATTAAATATATAAATAAATATCACTGGTTGGCCCTGATTAGGATAGCTTGCGATCTCTTCTGATTTTGAATTTCACAAAAAGTCTACCAAGACCAAATGTCTACACATCTTTTAATCTGAAACCAAAGATCCCAGGCAGCATGCTTACCTAAACGAGATGTCTGCTTGCGTTTGATTTCAGTAAGCTTGGGAATAGGATAAGGTCCGTAGCAATGAGTGAAAATGACAGCCAGTTGTTGACTAATCACTTCATTCTGAAACAAAAGTAAATGCAATAAAATAAACACAAAACAAAGCTCCTTCACTCAAATATTTTATGGCTCGCTCACAGGGATTGATAGAACATCATACATTGCCGAGAATCTAAAAATGTGAGCAGGTATTGTCTTACTAAACTTTCCTTGAGCAATTTCTCTACTGCATTAGAAGCTGATAAATCAACATTGTGGAAAACTCCTATCAGGCAGAATGATGCTCTGATAAAACCACACAATGCAAGTCTGTCTTTATGCCTTTCAGTTGAGAATTCAGAGGAAAATTAAGCCTACTTCACAGCTCAATAAAACTGTAAATGCATATGTTCATTTTCTGGCAACTCTAGTAAAAAGGGGGTTAACAACACATATCCATGCATCAGGCACTGAGACTGGCTGCCAAAGAGAGGCACAAAAGTGCTATGCCATACTTCAAATTGTTGGGGAGAACAGTGCTATGAAGCAGATGAGGACATTCACTGTATCACATGTGACTCCTTAAAGCAGCTGCATCTTCTTCCAGGGTTATATGTGTCTCCTCCACTGCTGCACCACAGCTCCAGGAAAATATGCATTTGGTAAAGAAATTGGTAGTGAAGAACGCACCACTTCATCTTATGGCCTATTTTACTAGTTGATAGGTCCTACAGTCAAGAGGTTTTCCCTGATAATACAGCTGAATTTGTCCTCAATATATTTTAACCCAGTGGTGCTGATATTATTGTCTAGAGAAGTAGTCTCCAACCTGTGGGCCAAGGCCCACCAGTGGGCCACGAGAAAATTTTGGTGGTCCGCAGGAAAATCTGTGTGTGTCTCTCATTCTCTCTGTGTGTGTGTGTGTCTGTCAGCAAGTCCAGGTAGATGTTTCTCTGATACACGAAGCTATTAAGTGCATTTTAGGTATATATTATTACAGGCAGTGATTTCAAATGATCAACCAGGTTAGTAGAGGAAGGAGCAAAGGCTACAGCAAGACAGATGAAAATAACTCTCTATTGCTGAATAGTCCATTGAAGTTATGAACTTGGAAACTTCACGTCTCTAAATGTGGCATTCCTATTACAAGAACTAGAATCCAAATAATCAAATTATTGTTTTTGCCATACTTTTGTCCTAACTTACAATATAGACCAGAGATGGCTAACCTTTTAGACACTGAGCGCTCGGACAAGTTGCGACTAATAAGTCACGGCTTGTGATGTCATCACCTGGTGCTCTTTGTAAGCATGTATATGACCCCATGATATCATTGCCTGACACCGCTACTCCGTTCTGAGCATGCTCAGCTCTGGGGTGATGCTGGGGTGACTTGCCTTGTGTGTCAGCAGAGAGGGCTCTGCGTGGCCACTGTGGAACATGTGCCATAGGTTTGCCATCACCAACATAGACACCCATTGTCATTCAAAGCAAATTGCTTTTCAGCTATTTTAGTTTTGGTGACCATGAACTGATGAAGTTGGAATGGGGCACAAGTCTGAAAAAAAATGTTCTGTCCATTTCTATCAAAACTAAACTAATTCCTTCAAAAATGGGTAGAAAGACAAGTTATAAACTAAAGAAGTACCAGCCATCTAATATTGACGTGAATGGAGGAAAGAATGATGATGATGAAGATTATGATATCAGTAGAAACTTTTTAAATATTGTTCAGATGAATGTGCTTTCAATATTTGTAAAGAGAAATGCATTTTTCCCATTTCTGAGAAATCCATATGTGGATAAAAACAAACTGCGAAAGGGAGATTACTGATCAAAAGATCACTATGATTCTAGGAGTTTCAATCTACCATAAGCTACACAGATGTGATTATCATCTTCTTCCATCCACACACAGAGGAGTACGAAGGTGGCCTTGAAAAAAGATCTCAACAGTTTTTAGATAAATACAAGTTTAGACCTGGAAGTGAGGAGGAATTAAGTCAGAAATTCAAGTTTGTCCTACCTTCATACTCATTGGTATAAGAGGAAGAGAAAGAATCTCTGTCAAACTTTCAAGATTCTGTTATTATGTCATACAATTAATAAAGTAGATTTCCAGTAGAACCTTACTGAAACTGTTCTACCTCAAAGGGAAGTCCTCATATGGCACTATTGACACAAAAAGAAGGAGTGCTTTAAATTTGTCAAACTGACTTTGGGGGAAATCTCCAGTATTAGTATTCATGATTAAATAATGCTTTGAAAGACTGCTATCAGAAGATTTTAAATTCAATATATCATCAATATACAGAGAAATTCCCTGAGAATGAGCTCTAGCACAAGTCCAAAAGCTTGTAAGAAAAAACGTCTGGTTCCATTGATCGACCCAGATTGGATTCTGCAACTTTATCCTGAGATACGTATATTCACCTTTATTCATCATTAATACTATTCAACAAATGTAAGTAAGGAAGCTAAGATGTTGTGTGAACAGTCAGAAGCAATGTCAACTTTGAGAAAATAGGTTTTTCTTTTGACAAAACTAAAGCTATAACTCTTCTAAAGAGAATACTATTAATCAAATGGGATACATGAAATGACTTTCAGTGGTTACTGGGACTAATGCCAAAATTTGATTTTAAAAATATTTTTAAAAATTGGTGGCTCAAAAACTCAGGTCCAGGAAAATGTTTATGGATGTCAGATTAGAAAAGGGCACGGCACGCATGATACAGAATGAATACTTCTTGGCTCTTCAGGAAATGTCAACAAATATTTCCTTTCCATAAAAACAAAAACAAAAGGGTCTTTATGAACCCATTGATGAAATATGTTTTAGGAGGAATCATTTGTAAGGATTTAAATGCAAACCTATCAAATCCAAGGTTAGTTTCTACAGAACACCATGCTAATTGACCATTTTATGTGACACTGGTTAAGTATATTGGCATGCCACACTAGTGTACCTGATGTTTATCTCTTATATGGAGAATGCAAGATGCATATTTATGGAGATTGTAGATCCTGGTTTTTCTGAACTGTTTAGATACAGAAGTACTGACACTGATGACAAGTAATATTATAGGTTACAATAGTCACTTGACCATAAAAAATCTATTTGGGTAAGAAATAATGGAGACATGAATAATCTAGATAAAAGTTGATTTAATTTCAAATAATAACAAATCTACATTAGGCTACTTCTCAATAAATATAGATGGAATATTTCCTTGAAACAGCATCTATGTATTAACAAGCAAAAAAAAATATCTGGATAATGCATGTTTCATTATCATATGTATTTATAATTTAAAGGGCATATTTTATCAAAATATGTACTTCAATTATTATCATTTTTCTTTTTAAGGAATTAAAACCACAGTGATATAGACTGCTATATTTTCCGGATCTGATTCAGGACTTCACTCTGGGAGTTAAATTTTTTTTTAGAAAATTATTATTTACATATTATTGAGAAGTTTTTTTAAAATCAAATTATTGATTTTAATTGCTTTTAACAAGCAGAACATTGCTTGGGGAATTATTTTTTTCTCATGGAAAAAATTGGAATGTTGGAAGGTAAATAAATGTTTTAAGAAATGTATTTAACAATGTGTGATATTCAATAGAACATGCACTCTGTGCTGCACTTCAATGAATGGATCTACTCCCGGAACTGAAATCTGACTTATCAGATTAATCCATGCACAATGTCTTCTCTTTCAATAAATCCCTTTCTTCTTCTAGGGAATTCTAATATGAGATTTATTTTTCTTCATAGAAAACCTATGTGGCTGTCTATTTTACACATAATAATCCCAGGCAGCTCACATTATTCCATTAAATCAGAATAAATGTAACCCACAAAATCCACCAGCCTACTGCTAGATCTGCTGGAATGAGATCTGAGTACAGCTCCACACAGTTGAAGAAAATATATACAAAGCCCTCTTTGTATTATTCCATTAAGTCAGCCAGATAAAAGGCCAGCTCATTTGTTTAATTGACCTCTCGACTTAAGTGAGTCTTCAGCTTTCTCACTAGACTTTGGGCATGCCATTTCTCAAGCCTTTAACTAGTTAAAGAGTATTAAGTACTCTTTCAAGAGATGGAGATTATCAGTTCTGTTTTTTTAAACTACCAATCTTATCCATACACCAATTTATTAGACTTATCCTCCCATCTATTTTGTAGAACTCAAGGTGACACACATAATGCCCCCTCCTCCTTTGGGAGGGTGCTTTTAGAAGACCCTCCCTAGTCAAAAGTCTTGCAGTTGTTCTGTTTATCATTCTTAATGTGAACGTAACAGGCACAAACGGCTGGAATAAAGAAAAAAAATAAAGGTTCCCAGACCGAAATTCCAGTTGCATTTCACATAACTGTTGAAATCTTGACAAGTTATTGCATGTTAAAAGGTTTGTCTGGTTACACTCACTAAATGTCACACATGCAAGATTAATTTTCAGGGGTTTGGATGGCACATTGAAGAAAGCCATGAGTGATTAAATGTTAACTTCTGATATTGTGTGAACCCATCCAATAGTAGCTTAGTCAATAATCCATGGTTATCCAAACTGGATACCATTGAACATAAAGCCATTCATGAAACAGTGTTTCTATGATCCTCGCTAAAATATTTTCTTGTACAAAACACTTCATTATTTTTTGTGCTATCGCAAATTGTTTCCTATTGCATTTAAACTGGCCACCAGTTTGGTTTGCTTTCTCTCTAAACCGGAATTGCAGATCATAGTTTGAAGCTAATTTGCAATTTCAGTTTGAAAGTGTATTACATAAAGTAGCTAACAATATAAGTCTTATTTAATAAGGGATAGGAAGGGAGATGGTAACAAGACATTTCAGTGTAATCTAAAACACAATTTGAATACATTGTCTAATCTGCTTCTGATTAAAATACTTATTTTCACTAGATTGTAGAACTTGATGGTTTGTTGCAATAAAGATAGATTTACCTCAAATGGTGATATTTTAGTGAAAGTTTTATTGTTATCCTTAATTTCTTCTTTGCATTTGTAATGCTTCTGTTTTGCTGTACAAGCTATTTGCTTTATAAGCAGAAAAACCGATTATAAATAGTTACTATTATCTGAGCTGCAAAATGACAAGTCTGCAGCGTCACCTACCTTACTTGCTTTCAAGATTTCAATCATCAAAGGTAACCCTTGTGTGATGAGTTCTTCAGTGTATTCTTCCTCCTGGATAGATTTAAATTCTTTCAGCAAGCATTGGATGAGAGGCCTTCTATGTTGTTGAAAAGCCGTTCGCAAAGATTCTAACCATGTATGGAGAGTCCATGGAACACCTATTTCATATAAAAATATTCCAGAAATTGGGAATTAATTGCAAAACAAATCAGAATCAATGTTTTAACATGAAGATCTTTGACTTATGAATGTGAGTCTGTTTCAACTTCTTCCCTCTGGATGCCGATACAGGGCATTGCAAACAAAAACAACTAGACGCAAGGATAGTTTCTTCCCCCGTGTCATCAACCTGCTAAACAGCTGGTTTACACGACACTGTTAATGAGGAGGGTGTTTTGTGACATGCTGATTGTGCTTTATAACATGATGACATGATAAATGTACTTATGATTGTGATTGTATTCATAATTAAGATCGCTTGTCGATTGCAGCTTATATGAACTTGACAAGATGAATGAACTTTATGACTACGAATGTATCTTAGCTTATATATACAAATTATGCTTATATATACAAATTATGCTTATATATACAATGATTATGCATATATATAAAATGACTATGAATGTGTCTTTGATTGTAATCACAGTTTGTTTATTGTATGTATGTAGGTATAGAGCATATACACCGGAGACATATTTCTTGTGTGTCCTGACACACTTGGCAAAATAAATTCTGATTCTAATTCTTTCCTGAAAGTCACTATCAGGCCTAATATTGGCTAGTTATATTCATTGGTTATAGGCCAATAATACAAGGAGAAAATCCATTGCTAATTTCTATAGCTTGGTGTGCTTTTCCTTTTGGATACAATTATCAGATTATTTGCCTTTGTTAAACAAGCAACCTGTGAAAAGAACAAGGAGGAAGGGCAACAGTGGCTTCATGGTGGACATTGAAATCCAAAAGCAGGGTCAAATGGATAGACAGAGCAACAGTGGCGAGGAGAAGACGGTTTGGAGAGAACAAATGCCCAGCTGAATGCAGTTTCTCTTATGGACTCCTAAAACATGGAACCATCATGACCAATCTTCTCTCAGTCGCTGTATATTTATGTCTTGAGAACTTTCAGACACATAGCAGCTAGCAATAATGATGTACTGTTCATTTTTAGAAACTCACCAGAGTTATAATTAACTCTTAATAGCAGGGTTTTTCCCCCCAATCTCATCCTCCAGC
Source organism: Pareas carinatus (assembly GCA_032468095.1). Taxonomy (NCBI): domain Eukaryota; kingdom Metazoa; phylum Chordata; class Lepidosauria; order Squamata; family Pareidae; genus Pareas; species Pareas carinatus. The sequence goes on along the minus strand of JANHFO010008574.1, from coordinate 4,405 downwards.
TATGTAGACTTTAACTCCCAGAATACTCTGGTTGGAACATTAATGGAACTGAAGTCCTCATATCTGGAGGGAACCTAATGTGAGGAAATCTGCTCTACACAATCAAGACATTGCAAGTTTCAAGTTTATTTTGTTATGTTTTTCCACATGGTTGTTAACTGGTAAAACTCTATTTACCTGAGCAGCCATTTGGAAAAATAATCTCAGTTGTTAAATGCTTATTAATATAAATTTAATTCTCCATGGAATGTCAAACATGTAACTTGTGTTTTACAGCTGATTAAAAAATTGCTGGTTTAATTGGGAAAAACACATAGCAACGACACTGATAAAACAGCACCATTTCATTATTATTTCACTGTTCTGAAGATACATATCCAGAAAATTTTGTTGATGAGATAGTGTTTTTAGTCCTAACTAAAGGGGCAATTAAAAGAAACGACAGGGTTATAAAATGGCACCCTACAATAAGTTTACCTGCCTGATATAGAATTGCCCCGTGTGAGCATAGAACTTCTCAAAAAGAAATGGGAGAATAATTGTATGCTACAGAAACCGAGCAACACTTCCACACATTTTTCAGAGTTTCTGCAAGTAAAAAATGAGTGCAGGAAGAACTGGGTAAACATGGGGAAATTAAGAATGGAAATATGGACCTTCCCAATAAACAAGACAGGACAAATTCTATTTGGAATCCATAGTGCTGAGGCTTTATGTAAGTAAAGCTGAAGCTTTATATAACCCGTTTGTAGTAATAAGAACGGCCTACTGCCTGCCCGGATGGTTTTTCATACAAAGTGGTTTGCTCTGCTTGGGGCCACACTTCTCATCTCTATCTTTGTTTCTCCCCTGTTCTCTCTATTGCTGCAAAGAAAAGCAAGGTCACTCCTATATTGGTGGAATGTCACAGTTTGGAATTCCAAATGATCAGGGTTCTAAATGGCAGCTTTCTTCTGACAAGCAGGAGGAGACCCAGGATCAGTAACAGTAGATCTAGAACATTTTTATTTAGGATAGGACTAAATGTGCAGCTCTGTTTTCCTTTCTGCTACCAGTTTCCTGTTCACCAAAATAACTCATGAATTCAGCTATCTAATAGAAATTCTGAGATGCTGATATTCAGAAAGCTGATTTTAGACCAGCAGCAGCAGCATGTTCTTTGATGATAATAAGATGTTTAATGTTGATCTTCTTTTGGTCTATTCAGTATCTTAAATTTGATGCAAAAATAACTATCATTTCTGATAGGCATGCAATCTAGGGTACTTATTGATGCTGTCAGATAATGTATGCATTTAACAAATACTATATACGGATATTTCTTAATTGCTCATATATCATATCCTTTGAAAAAGGATTGCTCTGAAAATGGGCATATACTATTTTCTTCCTCCCAGCTGTCTTCTTTGTATTTCTTAAGACATGCAGAATTTGTTTTTGTCCAAGCATCCAGCTTGCCCATTCAAGATATTTGTTTTTTTTCATAAGCAGTTCCTAGTCAATTTCATTTCCAGGATTAAAATCAGCTCCTCTGCTTTTCAAAGAACTGGATTGAACCAGAATTGCTACCTGTGGAAAAATTCTACATTGTAAAGTCAAACTACCCTCCTTCCACAAATTTGCTACCTACGAAGCACCCCACTTTGTCATTTATTAAGATAGGCTGGGGTACTTGCTTAAAACCAGGATGCTACATAGTACTACTGAAATCAGCATATCTTTTTGAAAAATATGCAGGCATGTTTATTTTAAATACTTTTAATTAGGAAAGGGCTGAATAGCCAGAAGACCTTCATATGCTGCTCAGCTATTATCTACAGAAGCCACAATCAACATGGTGAAGAAAGCTGGAAGGTGTAGTTCAGTGACATATTGAATTGCTTGATCTATTAAATTCATTTGATTTCTGTCTTTTCAGAAATGAATGTCAAGGCAAGTTACAATCTATTGTGATTTTCTCCAGATGTACACATTTTAAACCAGAGAACCAGCAACCCTACTTGAGCTGAAAGTTTTTGGGGGCAGAGGAAAGAAATTAGCAGTCTATAGCAACTCTACTGGGTGGGACCTTATAGTCCCCCCTTTGTCATGGACACAATTGTAAAAATGTTCTCAGCTAGTCTTGGTTTCTTGGGCAAGAGCAAAATGTACTTCAGTTTGGGCTTTACAAGTTTGCAACAATATAAATATTTAAAAATTTATGGAATGAGAAATGTATTTTCTTTCATGTAATAAATCCATAACAATTTAAAATATATACTCGTTTTTAACACTTGAATTTCCCACATTCCTTGGTATGTTTAGCAGTTGCCTGATTTCTGCTTTGACAAGAACTCAGGAGCAGTCAAAAAATAAGTCTCCAATTTCAAAAAGCCACTTTCATTTAAGAAAGTGTTTCATTTCTCACGAGAGAGGAAACTCAAACTGACCTATACTCCTGATGTCAATGGTTACATCCACATATCCATGCTCAGCGCTGTGATACATTGCCTCTTTCAGAGCTTTGAGTCTGGCCTTGCTGTTACGGCTTGCACATAAAGGAGCGGGTGTGCTGTCTGCCAAGTCAGTTCCTTCAGCCAGTATCTCCTCCAGGGACAAGATATCACTCTTCTCCTTCTCTGGTTGAGCAAGTAGCTTACGAAACACATTCCTATTAATCACAAACCAAAAGACAGAAAAGGGAAGGGCAGAGGCCACCATATGGGAATTGTTAACAGTGAAACAGAAGACAACTAGCCATCTGGCTAATACTAATTCTGCTTAATTCAGTCAACAAGATCTATTAAACAAAGTATTTTCTTTTCTTTTCAATATAGTACATCAGGCTATAGTAGCAAGTCAAAAATTCAAAAAACCCATATCCTGTCCATCAACAGGCTTACATCCAACTGCCGTTAATGTTCAATGGAGTTGCTCCCAATGAACAAATAATTAGAAACAAGCAAATAAACCCAGTGTGTATCCTCTCCCTTACCTCCCACCTACCTGATACGCTTACATCTTGCTAGTTGCGCATGTTCAGTCCTGTGGGGGATAGAATAAGCAATGTATCCAAAGCAAGTGGGCTGAGTGTATGTATCTCTGTGTTTCTTTAGATGGGGAGGAAGATGTTTCTTTTGTTATCTGAAATAAGGTGTCTATTATGCCATGCAGTAAGAGGAGAATACATTTGATACCTCTGATAGCTGCAATCCAGAATTCTCCAGGTGAAGACGGGCATACCTAAATGTGTCATAGCATCTCATAGCTAAAGATTTCTACAATGAATTCTTTATTCAACATCTGGGTCACTTGATTTAGGACAGATGCATCAAGTTGAAGACTGAGTCTGCCCCAGAGCTAACCTTTCCTCCATTCAACCTTCAGGTGAGATGTTATTTCCCAATTTGAACAGATTCCATCCCATCCATCCATCTTTATTTTTATAGTGGAAATATAAAGCTATTTGAAAAAGAGTTCTGGGGTTGTTGAAATTATGAGAGTTGTGAGTCATCCTATAGGATGGCATCAATCAGTGGATAAGGGATAGGTGTCCAGTACATCCATTCAAAGGCACATAAATCTCTATAGTTATGTTACTATAAATCTCTATATAAATTTTTTTAGCTATGTTAAATTTACATAAATCTACAGAAATCTCTATAGCAATTACTATAACTAATGACATTTTTAGCTTAGAGTCAGTTGAAATCAGTTCCTGGATTTTTAAAGTTAAAGGCTCTAATGGAATAATGGAAGAAGATCTTGGCAAATAAAAAAATTAGTAGTGGTGCCAAAAAGAACTATTCAATTCTTTGTTACTATAAAACAGCTGCCTTTCAATGGGCGTTTTTGCACCTTCAGTTCATGTATTTTTTTGAGAGCAAACCTTGAGAGCAAATTCTACACATGATTATTTATCACTCAATGATTGCATCATCAAGGGATGATTTGTATGTGCAAATTAGATGACTGGGTTTAGCAGCACAGACAGAAATTCTGTATGACTTAATGACATCTTTAGATACCTAATTCATTAAGTGCTTAGTAACAAGGTGGTTTACAACCATGTGTGAACTGGTTCATGTCTTTCTGATTCATATATACGCATGCTTACTCCTTGCTTTAAACTTGTCTTATTTTCTCACAAGGTGTCTCTTATTCTTTCCTTCTTGTTACCAGTCTAATGGCTTGTTAATTCCTTATACTGTCAGGATACTTTCAACAAAATTGGCAAATCTGTTATTCTGTTTTTCTTTGTGATTTCTCCGTATCTTTATACTGAAGAACATCTGGACTATTTCCTAAGGAAAATAGTACCTCATATTCCTCTCATAATGCTTTATATACCGTATTTTTTGCACCATAGGACGCCCCGGACGATAAGGCGCATGGCGTCCAGAGGCCTCTCATTTGGGTGTGCGAT
>JANHFO010008572.1:210684-223100 GCA_032468095.1 Pareas carinatus | reverse complement strand
TGCCCAGAGGCTACAAAATGTGTCACAGCTATTATTCTTTTTAGCTGAATTTCATTATACATTCCCTGTACAGTACCAAAAGTGGGAGCGTATGCCATAAACAAAACAATGAAAACTAGTCAGACACACTGCTCACACATTATTCACCAGTGGAATTGGCTTGTGATACCTCACAATATGGTATTGACACATTTGTGTCACATATTGTGAAAGATAGCAAATGTCTTATACACTTCAGCTGCAAAGAAAAAAAAATCTGCAATCAAGGACATGTTGAGCTTGCGCTTGTGGAATTGCACTTCAGCTAATACTGATATGGACAAGAGTTTAGCCTCATCATTTTTCATCAGGCACTATTGTAAATCTTCAGTGCTTATTTACCTCTACAGAATTAACAAACTGAGAAATCCATAACAGGTAAGAATTTCTTTTACATGTTTTCTCTCACAGAGGTGGAACGTCTTTTTATTAGAACTGACATTGTAGGAGAAGAGACATGGGGTCATCGATGCTCTCTGGTTATTTTCTTGCAGACATTTCATTACCAAAGTAGGTAACATCATCATGTCTGTAAGAAACCAACTGAGCTAAGAAAGTACCAATGACCATACAGTTCAACCCTGAGCTACACATTTTCTCTTTTATCAAGAAGACACATGTTAGCCTTTGGTTGTCAAAAGATCAGAAAAAATCTGGTAGCACTTTTCAGATGAACAAATCTTTATTAAAAGGAATACAGTTTTGTGAACTGCAGCTGTGTAGATCTAAAGAAGGCCATGGATCTTATGAGGTCCAGACATGTAATGAATTGAGCCATAGTTCACCATTTTAATGTAAACTTTAATATTTCTTTCAGTATAAAAAGTTGTCACCAAGTTCCTCCTGATTTTCATTAGAGCCAAGATTCAAAAGCTAGAGACCCAATACTGTCTGAAGTCTACAGAACAATACTAGAAAAGCAATAGCTCTTAAACTGATATACCCCTCCATAGTGTTTTGCAGCACTCTCAGAGTGGTTTACAGTGTGAGCATATTGATTCCAAAAATCTGGGTTGTCATTTTACCAACCTCAGAAGGATGGAAGGCTGAATTAACCTTGAGTCAGTCAGGATCAAACTGCTGACTCTGGGCAGAGTTTACCTGCAATACTGCATTCTAACCACTCTGACACAAAGACTCGGATCTGGAATACACCTCACTAATTTCAGTTTATGTCATTTTATCAGTGCATTATAAACATACATATTTCTTTTTTAAAAAGTTATTATAATGTTTAAAGCAGAATTAGAAAACAATATACAAAACATTAAAAGAAAAAAAACAGTAATATCTAACATTAAAATTGAAAAACCAAAATGAACAAAAATAAAATAATAAAATAAACAGAAAAATACTTAAAAGTCAGAACATTAAATGAAATAAATAATCTAAATATATCATATATTCTTTAATCACCTGATAACAAATATCAATGTAAAATCTAGTCTATTCTTATAAAATATTATTAGATATATATATATATACAAAAGAAACATATCAGGTCATTAATAGAATCAGATGATTAGAAAAGATTGAGAACTGGTTCAAAATGAACAAATTACACATTTTTGGAAAACGGTCTTTAATAACACTGAAATAGTAATAGTGGTGAAGCTATACTTGACTATAGTTATATGGGAGGACTGAGTATAATGCCCAAGCTGAGATCTGAAATAGAACCCTTTACACTCGCTAGACTTGGTCCTTTGCTTTCAGACATTTCATTACTCAACTAGATAAAATCATCAATGTCATGTTGTAGCCCTGAGTTGTAACCCTCTTTTGCCTAGAGCTCAAGTGTTACAGCAGCTGCATGTTAGATGTCTTAAATTAATAATAATGAAAACCCTTCTTGGAGTTCTTTGGTAGTTAGAAATATATCAGCAAATCAAACAGCAATGAATTTCTCATGCTACTAATATGTCCTAAAGATGCCAATAATAGTAGCCCTTCATTTATGCCCTGCCTTACCATAACAAAAAAAAAACATACATACTTGCAGGACTCTTGATGGGCTCAGTATTTATAGTTGGAATGGATGCATAGTCAGAATAGCTAGGAGTGTTTCCATGACTTCAAGAATTGCCATGCAAACCACAGGTGTATTATGAAATTCTTTGCGACAGCAGGTGTTCCACAGTGAGTATAGTTTAGCAGAGTAGAGTTTAGTGAGTATAAAGAATCACAGTTAGTAAACAAAGAACTTCAGGCATTCTTGGAAAAAATGCAATCAAGCATTGTATCATCTAGCTATAAATAGATTGGCTGAAAGTGTTGTTCAGAGTTTCTAGACTGTTCTTCAGTGTCTGAAGAAAACAAAACTGAATCAAAAACTTGAATTTTTCTTAATTTGCATATTGCAATGCAGGACATGTAATAATAAATAAATTTCTTATTTATTAAGCAAATACTACAACTGTAGTCGTATATGGCCACCCAACTCATACACGGTGGCTCTAGGTAATGTACAGTAATGAAAAGCCACAATTTAAAACCCTCAAACACCCCCACCTCCTCCCCCAACACAATCACACAAGTCACTTAATTGGTTCCTTATTACCTCATGGTCTCTAAGCTCACTAACAGAACCATGTCTTCAGGACCTTTCAGAAAAGTAACAAGGTGAGAGCCAATCTTATCGCCAGAGAAGGAAACCTCTATAGAAAATACCGTTTTTCTTGATCCTATCAGATTTATTTCTTTAACAAAAGGGATCCACAACATTCCCTGCCTTCCTACTTTGGTGACTCAGGTAGATGTAACTGGGGAATGATGAAATGCAAATGATATTATTCTTACGTTTTAAGTTACATTCAAAGCTGGACCTTCTAAAACATATCCTGAGAAGTATTCAGAGCAAATAGCTAAAATAAACTAAGAAATTTTTTTACTCTAAAACATGATTCATTGACCCGGAGAAGAGAACGGTAGTACGTAATGAAGAGGTTGTACTTGACATGGTTGGAAACTAAATTATAATTCTTGCACTACTACCAGTAGCATCTACTCATGAAGAAGACAAACAATCAGTAGGTGTTCTATACACATCAGTGTCATTGGACACAATTGGTGTCTGGTGATAGATCTGGTTCCATTTACACATGAAGACACAGTGCCTAGATAATAGGGTCTGTATTTTAGTGTGAAGTAGTGTGGTGGATCATATTATTGTTAGCATTAATATTAAGCTTGTCTATGGAACTTGTACTGTTGCTTATTTTTGTCTGCTTGCATCTTGGTTGATTTGATAACATAGAGGCCACCTGACACCTGATGATGGGTAGCTTTGCAATTGAAAAAGGGAGAATAATTCTTTAAAAAACACAACAACTGTCATAAATAGCCTAATGACAAGCAGCAAACAAAACCCATCTAATGAGGGCTGTACCATCAATCTATTCCAAGATCTAGGAGAATAGCCAGACTTCAATGGTTTCCTGAATGTCATCAGGGTGAAAGTAATCCAGATATCTGGGGGAATATCATTTCAAAGGACAGGTGATATAACATATTTCCTGAGTCCTGCTAGATCGCATTGCTTAATTAATGGGGCCTAAAATGCATTTACTCTGCCCAGTCTCACCAGATGGACAGAAAAGAATGTAGACAGGTCATCCTACAATTGTCTTTACCTTTGTCTTATGCTGCAAAAGTGATAACCAGCAACTTGAATTGCACTTGGAAGCCTACTTCCATGTAACCAGCATAGGTCAAGAACTCCTTGTGTGACATGAGTATAATGAGGGTTACTTACCACTGCCTTCATCTTTGCATCCTAGAACAATTGAACTTTCTAAGTGGTCTTCAAAGGCAACATCATGTAAAGCTCTCAGGCATGAGCAACTATTTGAAGAGTCCCTGGTTCAGGAAATGGTACAACTAACAGTATATGTATATGCAGAAAGGCCCTCTCGTATCCACAGCTGTCTTCGGCACAGTTTCCACCTGCTCCTTGAACAGAAGTTGTGAGCCTTAAGATTATTTCCATACTATGCACTAATTCTGAATTGGGAAGTACAACCATAATCAAGATGGAAAGTTCCTTGTCTCAGGGTACCTCAATATCCATACCTCCTCAGTTTTGCCTGGATTAAGGCTACATCTGTTCTTCCCCATTAAGACCTGCATAGTAATTGAACTTACACTTATATACCGCTTCACAGTGCTTTACACACCTCTCTAAGTGGTCTACATAGTCAGTATATTGTCCCCAACACTCTGAGTCCTCATTCTACTGACCTTGGAAGGTTGCGTCAACCTTGACATAGCCTCCAGATCCGGGGACAGCATCACTTGGTTGGCCCAGAGTTGAGCTCCACAGCTGGGTATCACCAACATATTGTCCAGGAAAAAAAGAATGTCCAGGAAATACTACACACATAAAGCTTCAAAAACTCATGTATATAACATAGGAGATTACCAGAAACATATCTTCCTTGAGCCATAGGTGTTTAAATTTGTATTCAACAAAAGTTCCCATTGCCTTCATTGTCAAGCAAGGATTTTAGAACTGACTTTAATGTTAAATGTTGGCCCAGTCATTTCTGCTAGAAATGGTAATTATCAGGCTTCATTATCCACTGATTGAATTGTAAGCTGCTGGCTAATTTCTGAAAATTCTTCCAGAAGGATACTTATCTTTGCAGGATAGTAATTATTTCCTGGACATTCAAAAATGACATTCTGAAGTAAAAAAAATCCTACTTTATGAGCTTTATTATGTTTGATTTATATTGTGGTTGATTGCATAGTTATCCAGATGTTTAGACTGAATTGGGCATTTTTATCCACCTATTGAGTTCTTCCCAAGGACCTGGGATATGCAGGTGTTGTTTGCAAATATTAAATATTTCATAATCCCATGTAAACTTTTCAAAGTAAAGTTGCCTTTTGCAATTGACTGATAATGATTTTGTCAATGTCAATGGTATTCAAGTGGTTTTGGGATTGCACCAAAGGTGACAGTCACTATTGGTACTATCTTTGCTTTTTTTGTCGCAGTTGCTCTATGTTTATTTGAAGATTTTTGTATTTTATTATTTTCTCCAGTTCTTTTCTAATGAATAATTTTGGTAACTTGATCATAATGCTGTAGCTACTTTATGAAACTTTGCTGCTGCCTGTAATCAACTGGTCAATTGGTTCACCCTTTTCACTACAAAGGTAACGTGCTGTTTTTGTTACATTTTGAGTTTTCAACTTTATGCCATTAGAACGTTGGTTCTTGAACCAGTAAAATATAGCCTTCTGTTTCTTTCTGTAATTAACCAATCCCGTGTGACCATGCCCTGGGTTGTTCTTTCGAATAACAAATTGGTTTTCTATCATTTCTTTTCTATATTCAACCTTCACCTTATTTGTTTTCAAGAGCTTTCCTTGATTGATTTCCTTCAACAAGGGCTCTTGGCTTTTCTTAATGTAGTCATTCAGACTATGCTTTTCTTCCTCCACAATGGTTCTTGGCAAATATAGCTGTTCAATATTACTTTTGGGGGTACAAATCATGGTGCATTGTCATTAGTTTTCTGCCTTCCAATCCAACTAAGTTCCATCAAGGTCTAGTCAACTAACTCTACCTTATATCAAATAACAGGGTATGTCCAGATATTCATTGCTTTAATTATGTTTCCACAATTTAGCTTTGATTTCAAATTTTTCTGAATTCCTTTGATATATTTGGATGATGTACTTTCTTTGACTTGATTCTGCAATAAATCAGAAGCTTCCAAAAATGCCAAATTTCTTGTGATGCCTTTATCTTCATGGTTAAGCTGTATTTCATTATCTTCAACAATTTTGCCTATCTTGATGGCTATGGTAACACATTTGCTGATACCAAATATCTTTCTAGTGATTGCTGGATTCTTTTGTGACTTTTTATAAACAATTTAATTCACCTTTATTTTTCCCAAGAATTTTAAGTCATAAAGTAAATGCAACATTTTTACTTCTTTTTTGACCAATTATATTCCACAGTTCGCAACTAAACCAGATCTAAAAAATCTGGAATGTGCAACAATCTGTTTTACCATAATTAAATCCTCCGTCAGTTTGGTGGTCTTCCTTCTTTATTAAAGCTGATATCAACTCCTTTGTCTTCTTGGGAACTTAGCAGTGAAGTTACTGAATCTTTGTTTAATGCAGTATTTTTCAGACTTGGCAACTTTAAGATGTGTGGACTTCAACACACAGAATTTCCCAGTCAGCATTAGAATTGAAGTCCACACATCTTAAAGTTGCCAAGTTTGAAAACATCAGTTTAGACAGTTTGATGTTGGATTTCTGTTTCACTACTGGCTGCAATCTGTTCTGAAAGTAGCTACAAAAAGCTTTGATTTTTATTGATCTTTACTATGTTAGTGGATGCTTTTGAATGCTTTTTCTCTTACTTTGATCATTTGTGGTGCATCTGTATTTTGTTAAGTAATGGTAGAGGCTTCCAATTTGGAATTACAGTTGCTTTACAGCTGCATAAATTTTAAATTTTGTTTGAATAATTTCATTGGCTGATAAATGCACTTGAAGTACCCTGTGATAATACCACTGTTTCACATTTTGGTTATGCTTGTTTTGTCTTTGAACTCCTCACTTTTGGAATAGCCTCATAAACATGAGAATAGACTGAAAAGATTCTGCATTTCATTACAAGGAAGATTACCTAAAATAAAGAATCATTAACTCTTCCAAAAAGAAAGAAATGTGACATTGATTTCTCGGCACCATAATTAGTCATTTCTGTGGGCAGGTTACCAATTTTTAGTTCTGTCAATTGCCTTCTTCAAAAACAATCCATTCCACCATTTATTTTTACAGGCAAAAACTTTCCAAAAGTATTTGCATAAGAGTTTGCCCAATTGTCTCTGAGAATGTCTAAATTTGAGTCTGGAAACGATTCATGCTCAAGCTGCATGATCTACAACTAAGTTATACCCTTTCTTTAAAAACACTTCCTGAACTCTGAGACCAAATTAATTTATAGCAAGTATGTTCTGGGAGATAGTTTGTCTGAACAATGAAACTGCCTTTAAAAGAATCAGATAACTGGCTCATCTAATTGAACAGTGGCTTCTTTTGCAGCAGTGATTTATGACTTGAATCCAGCATTTTTGCATCCCAGTTGTATCCAATTTGGCTATAAAAGTAACTTTCAATAACATCTTGATCTGAAATGTGTTTAGTTTGGTAGATAGTCTGAAATTAATAAATCTTCACTGTTCCCATTGAAAGTTTGTGCTGCCTAGTTTGATACTGTCTAGCATAGCTTATAAGGACCATCAACAATTTTTCTCATATTTCACTTCACTAACCTCTGGTTCATTCATATTTTGGGTTCATTATATTAATTTTATATATACACTCAGTATATACAGTCAAAGCTAATCTCATAACAAATTAACCATCCTTCTTATAGCTCTTTAAACTACCTACTCTAAATCTTTGTAACTTGAAAAGAAGCTGCCAAGATCAGCATGATGGGGGGAAAAAGAAACTCTAATTGTGATGGTGGCTATCCATGTGGTAGATGGCAAGTTATTACTGGAATTAGATGCCATTTCCAATGAGGAAGACATTTTCAAAACTCCAAGAAAAGATACGTGCAATATTAATTCCTCTTAACTATTGGATGTGAAGAAAAATACAAAGTATATGTAGTCCTCGACTTATAAGATTTTAAGTGCAGTGATTCACTTAGCAAACGTGCCGAGAAAAGTCATAAAATGGGGTAAAACTCACTTAACAAATTTCTCACTTAGCAACATCAATTTTGGATTCAGTTGTGATCGTAAGTTGAGGATACCTGTAAAACTATTTGCTATCCCATTGCATGAGTTTTTTCACTTTTGAATATAATCTTGCTAACGAAATGCACCCATCCTCAGCAATTGTTCTTTTGGGTAAATTCTGTTTTGAGTTTTCAATCAAGAGCAATGTAAACAATATAGGAATTCTCAGTTCCCTTCTTTTGGTTTGAAAAGTTACCTTGCATACATATTGGATTTAAAGTACCATGAAAAGAAAACATTTGCTTGATCCAGGAAGAAATCTTTTCCTCACAGTCTAACATAGTTGGAAGCAAATGAATGTATGCATATCTTAGATGGAGAAATCAAGGCAACTCCACATTCTAACAGTTCTTTCATTATCTAAAAGTAAAAAGCAGACATACAGCACCATGTAATTATTTTAATTTTAATACCATGCTTCTTGTAGCCACATAGTAAATTGCCTGAATGTTTTCAATCTGTTCACTTCTCTGGATTTGAAAATATAAATCATCTTGAGGCAATTGCCTTGTGAGTGAATCCACTGGAAAATAGGTACCTTCCAAGATGAAATGAGTTGAGCATGTCATTGCAAAATCAAGTCAGCTGAGAATTGAATGCTGCTTGAGATGTGGAATGATTTCTTTGCCCATCTTACTCGTCGGTGGATTTTAATAAAATGAAGCGTTCTTTTTAAGAAATCTAAAGTATTCTCCTCCTTTTTCTTTTGTGGTTCTTGAATTTATATTGCTTGATTCATTTCCAGTATAATTTTGAATTTGTCTAATGATAATTTCATATCAAAAGTGAATAGAGCCAAAAGGAATAAATGAAAGGATTTAACAAAGTACAGTAGAATGATTGTTGAATACAAAGGATAACACAGAGCTGAGGAGCTATTCATGGAACAGTAACACACTGAGGGCACTGTTCGGAGACACTGGCATATTAGTGCATGCAAAATAGAAGGGAGATGGTCCTCTTTTTGTCCCACATGAATTTAGATTATAGTTGATCTTCTTCCCAGGATTTTAGAGGTTATGTTTTCTATTCCTATTAAAAATCCCCACGTGTTGTTCTGAATTGAGTGATTTTTTTTCCCCTGGAGACTGAATTGCTTCATCCCCACCAGGAAGACTTTGATTTAGGCATCCCCTGACAAACAGCTTCCATCATAGCTTTGCTCCCAAATTCCTACCGGGTAATAAAGTCTATGCCTGCTTACTCAGACGTAAGTTCTACTTTGTTCAGCAAGTCTTACTTCCAAGTAAGTATGCATAGCATACTCTAAGGCTACACAATAAAGCCTTTTCCCTGTTACCTCGTTAAACTATTCTCCATCCATCTTGAGCTGCTAGAAAACTATACAGGCATTGAATGTTCTTCCTCTACATTATCTCTGTTGTCTTTATTCCCAATTTCTACAAGTTACCTAATTCTATATAGGTAGTCCTTGACTTACAACAGTTCATTTAGTGACCATTCAAAGTTACAACGGCACTGAAAAATGTGACTTAGGACCATTTTTCACAGTTATGGCCTTCTGATCATGTGGTCAGAATTCAGATGCTTGGCAACTGGTTCATATTTATGACCATTGCTGTGTCCCAAGGTCACGTGGCCCCCTTTTGTGACTTTCTGACAAGCAAAGACAATGGGGAAGCCAGGTTCACTTAATGACTGGACTACTAATTTAACAACTGTAATGATTCGTTTAACAGCTGTGGTAAGAAAAGTCGCAAAATGGGGCAAAATTCACTTAACAACTGTGTCACAACAGAAAATTTGGGCTCAGTTGTGGTCAAAAGTCGAGGATTAGCTGTACTTTAAGGCATTTCAGAATAAGGGGGAAATGGTATTTTAATTCCTCTAAACAAAAGTTAACTTAAATTTGCTTTCTTTATGGGTTAGGATGAGATGAAGACAGAGCCATGGGGTTACCAGAAACAAGAGATGATCATGGCACATGTGTGCTACAGGTAGGTGAAACGGGGGAAATTGTAAGAAAGCTGCATTGCACTTAGCGCAACTTAATCCTTAGACACAGAAAAGATGTCTTTGTACATTGCAATTTTGTTCAACATGTGGATTTACTTCAAAAAGTAATACTTCAGCATGCATAAGTATTTCTTGTTACCATGATTTTAATTAAGGGGTGGGAATTATGGAGCATATATACATTGAGCTCGCAGCTCTACCATGGTTAACAGCTTTTTAAAAGAAAAATTAAGAAGAAAAATAGGTGTGCTAAGTCTCTTCTGGGTATTTACTCCAATAGTTTCTCTGGTTAACAGATAATTAACACGTTCTTTCTTTCTCTTTCCCTTTCTTTTCTTCATTGAGGTTATTTTTCCCTCTCTAAAAAGTGTCTGCAAAACTCTTAACTTCCCTAACAGCCGATTTCAATCTTGGGTGCCTGGATAGTGTTTTGGCTACAGGAGGAATCTACAGTATCCATAGAAAATGAACCTTATGTGTCTGTTATTAGAAGGCATGGTGTATTTTTAGAAGACGCAGAGTGATTGACTTCTCCTTCTACCCACTTACAGAACTCAGGGTATGGCAAATTGGCTATATCTTGTGCTCAACTCACATTTCATGCCAAACTGGTTTCTTCAATTCTCCACTTTGTGCATTTGATGGTTTTGAAACTCAAAATCAGAATTTATTTTGCCAAGTCTGTCTGGACACACAAGGAATTTGTCTTTGGTGTATATGCTCTATACCTACATACATACAATAAACAAACTGTGATTACAATCAAAGATACATTCATAGTTATAAAGTACATTCATCTTGTCATGTACATATAAGCTACAATCGACAAACCAGATCTTAATCATGAATGCAATCACAATCATAAGTATATTCATCATTTCATCATGTTAGAAAGTACAATCATCCTGTCACAAAACACATTTCATCATGTCACAAAACACCTTCCTCATTAACAGTGTTGTGTAAGTTAGTTATTTAGCAGGTAGATGGCATGGGGGGGAAAAACTGGCCTGGTGTCTAGTTGTTTGGGTGTGCAATGCCCTGGAGCGGCATCTGGAGAGAAGAAGTTGAAAAATTATGTCCAGGGTGTGAAGGGTCAATTATTTTCACCACTCTCTTTTTGACTCGTTAAGTGTACAGGTCTTCAGTGGATGGGAGTTTTGTAGCGATTATTTTTTCTAATTATTCTTTGAAGTCTGTGTTTACTGTATCTTGTATTGTTGCATTGCTAAATCAGACAGTTATTGAGGTGCAGATTACAGACTCAATGATTCCTTTGTAGAACTGTGTCAATAGTTCCTTGGGCAGTCTGAGCTTTCTGAGTTGTCTCGGAAAGAACATTCTTTGTTGTGCTATTTTAATGACATTTTTGGACCGTAGAGAGCCTTCTAAGTGATTTTATACACACACACACACACACACACACACACACACACACACACACACATGTCTAGGTGTGTTCAGGTCTTCCCCCGTGTAGGATGACTAGCAAGAAGCCAAAAGCACCAGCCTGAAGATGGCAAGTGAGACCTTGCCGAAACGTTGGCAACGTTATATTCTCTATCCTACACGGGAGAAGACCTGAGCACACCTATACCTACATACCTGTACCCTTGAAAATCTACAAATACACACACACACACACACACACACACACACACATGTGAAACAGCACCAGTCCACAGCATGCCAGCAACCAGTCCATGCAAACAAGCCAAGCCCATTCACGGGGTGCAGGCAGCATGCAAAGCCACGCCCCTTCCAGTCCACAGAAAAACCATGGAACTGGTCCCTGGTGCCCAAAAGGTTGGGGGCCGCTTCAATAAAAGATAAAACCAATTACTTGGTGTCTTCCAGATGATCAACGTTGCCTAAAACTGACAACTTCACATGTCTTCCTGGGAAAAGTATTGGAAGGGCTACTCCCAAAGCTGCCAGCCAGCATGTAAGCCTCAAGGATACAGAATAATTTAAGCAAGGCACGCTATATTGCTTAAAAAGAAAGTGACAGACTTGGAATCCCTTGAAGCTAAATGCTGATAAAGCCAAATTAAGTTTTCCCAAGTAAAGAAAATTGAGCTGCGTTCCCCTATAACAGTGGTGGCGAACCTATGGCACGGGTGCCAGAGGCGACACTCAGAGCCCTCTCTGTGGGCACTGTTGCCCCAACATAGATTTCTTTACTAGAAAGCCAGAGGGACGCGGGGCTCCCATTCCCTTCTCCACGTGCGCCTGAGGACATTTCTGACATCACCTGCCCCTCTGCCCAGCAGAGGGAAGTACTTCCTCGCTCCCCTGTCTGGGGTAAGGCGGGCGGCTCAAATGTGGCGTGAAGACTGTGGCAAAGGTGAGAGAGGAGAGGAGCTAGGTTGGAGGGGAGCATAGCTCACAGCAGGCTCAGAAGCTGGGGTAGACTACCAAAAGGCCCGCACCGAGCTGTAGGCTGTGGGCAGGATGGAAGTTGTACAGGGGGTGGTCACTAATGGCACGGGGGGAGGGTGTGTGTTGCAGTGTTGGCACTTTACAATAAATAAGTGGCTTCTGGGTTGTAGTTTGAGCACTCGATCGCTAAAAAGTTCGCCATCACTGCCCTATAACTATTTAAAGCAGAGGTCT
>JANHFO010008572.1:194222-204321 GCA_032468095.1 Pareas carinatus | reverse complement strand
TTATTAGACAACAATAAACAAAATTATAGCTTACAATATGTGAAATTTTCAGTTATCAAAAAAAAAATATTTAATACAGATTCTGGAGAACTTCTTGAAGGTCCTCGAAGTAGCTAACTGAAGTATGATTTTTAAAAAAAAATGGAAATCCTTTACACAATTGGAGAGGATAACAAGACAAATTCTTTTAAATTCAGCCACTGATAAATTATTTTTTAATGATTTTTTAAAGTGTCGTTTGTACGTTGTATGTATTTTATTGGTTGTGGGTCCCTTCGGGGAGAAGGACAGTATAAAAATATAAATAAATAATATAAATATAAATATGAATAAATAAATAAAATTCTCTCCTGCTGGCAAATACCTCCCTTTGGAGCAAAAAAATATATGAAAACAGCAGCAAAGATCTTCTATTCTTTGGGTGACATTGGGTTGGATTGCTACGCTTTGCTTTGCTTCAACACTGGGAAAGATTTTGGTTCCGCCATGGAGTGCGATGGAATCTTCCATTCCTGCCCTCAACCCAACTTTAGCATTGCCGTTGGGTTGAGATGGGCAGCTACACAAGCAAACATTATTTTGCTATGAGACGAGAAAGTTGCAACTGAAAAGCTTATTTGTCCTTCGAGAAACCAGCAGTCAAATCTTAGATTAGCCCATCTCACTAATTCTTTAATATTCCGTATTCATTCCTTTTCCAGACAGTTGCCTCAAAGACTGAAATGCTTTGTTCAATTTAAAACACGCCGATTTTTCTTTTCCTTGGGAGGATTTATACGCATACATATACATATGTGGATATGAATAATATAGCCATATTCCTTTTATAGTTTGCAACCGTGGTTCTTTCTGTGCTCTGAAAAAAAATCTCCATAATTTTATTCAAGCACACCGGATGTAGCGTTCACATCAGCCTGAAACGGCAAATTGCACACATGGTATTGTCAGGAAAAACCACCTGTTTCCCTCCTAATAACTCCCATAACCGGAAAATAAGCCCTAGCGTGATTTTTCAGGATGCTCGTAATAGAAGCCCCACCCCAAAAATAAGTCCCAGTTGAGATCCTCAGCCAGATGAATGCATTGAGTACCGTATTTTCCTCGAAATAAAACCTAACCAGAAAATAAGCCCTTATATCCATTTTGGAGCAAAAAAAAAAAAAATTAATATAACACCTGGTCTTATTTTCGAAGGAAACACAGTATGGCGTCTACTTGGGAGTGACCTAAAAGGAATGATTACAGAAAAAAAAGAGAAAAGAAACCCCTTTACATTGTGGAAGATGTATAGCTGTCTGCTCAATTTTACAACAAGAAACATACATGACTTTCCCTGGGATTGTGCAGAGCCGTTTCTCCCATCCGGGTGAGCTCCAGCTGTGTGGGAGGTGAACTCCCGACACATGTAGAGGGCAGTCTGTTAATCCTAAAAGTATACTATTCACCCAGCGTTTGCAATAAATTATGAGAAGCTGCGTTCCATCTGGAGTGGTAGAACTCCTTTAAGCTCAGCCCCCCCACCCCCCGTGAATGTTTAGCAAGTCTAGTCTCGAAGGAGTTTGACCCATGGGACACTTCTGGATGGATTCAATCAGGTTTCCTAAGCATCTGGTTGGAGTTTCACGCTCATTTTCACCTTGGTTGAAAACTTCAGTCTGGAGATCCTACCCCGTTCTGCATGTTGTCTTCGGGGGACGTTTGCTGGGATTGAAGTCAACTCCTGACCTTGGTTGCACACTTGAAGACCTCCACGGTTCCCTTCCAGACCTATGGTTCTATACCTCTAAAACAGGTTGGTTGCCCACAGAGGATGATAGTCTGGTTGTCCCCGGGGAAACATTCGTCTAGAAGGAGACTTCTTCAGATTTTCTGCTATCCTATTGCCTTATCTCTTAAAGATAGATCGAAAGGAGAATCTTGTTTTCCACCAAGCTGGAACAGGTGATCTGAGGAACCAGGTGAATCCGAAGAGTAGCTCCTGGGTTCCTTTGAACTTTTAGCAACTTCATGGATGGGGTCACCTTGAGAACGTCAGGGCCACCAACTTGGTTTTATACGTCTTCATTGGCTTGTGAATGTAACCCTTTTTGATCTCCACCCAGGGAAATGGTTTGGACCTCCGAAGAAATATAATTCGGTTTCCCTCGGATCTTGTTGTGTAAATGCCTCTTCTATTTCTTTCAAGACAAAACGATGGCCTGCCCTGATTTGAGAAGCTCAAAATAGCATCCTTCTTCCAAAAAACAAGTCTGATCCAATGGTCCCAATGTAAAAATGGGAACAAATTGTCCCATTTCTCTGTTTCTCTCAGATCTGCCAGCCACATTTTAATTTAAATCAAAGCCACACGAGAGGTTAACAGTTAAAGTGACGTCATCTTCTCGCCAAAGGAGATCTTTCATACCCTAGTGGTTCAATTGAAAATAAAATAAAACGAAACAAATTGTGGAAAGAGAATCCTAATTTCATAGATTATATTTTAATTATACTCAGCTGTTGTTCCAAGTTTATAACAGCTGTTGTTTAAAAGATGAAAATTACATACTCAAACTAAACCCCCCTTTCTGTTGCCCTTCTTAATACAATCTGAGTTCTGATAAAGAGCAATTATTTTAGTAAGTCATAAAAGGTTTGGAAAAAGAGGAAAAATAAGAGAGGAATGGACTTTAGGGACAGCAAAACCTCTACATTATTAGATACGCCAGAACCTGATACAACGATGTAAAAAGACAACTGTATGCATCTCAAGCTAGTATGCCAGTCTTTTTATCCTTGGATGCAGCTCAATGTGATATATAGGCTCAATCAATCGCTACAGTATATAAATCACCTTTGGCATGCTAAGATATGAGGGTAATTCAGGAGGCCCTTGTCATAAGATCTTGCAAGGTCTGAAATTCCTCCTGCAAAGAAATCTCCCTCCTGGGAAGGAAGCCACCCTGGAACAGCATTGTGAAGCGCATTGCCATCGTCGAAGCGGTGCGACGCAACATCGGGGCATGCTGACTTCCGGTGTGGTGCTGGTTCATGATAATGCTTTCCTGAACACCGCTAGATGCACCTGAGAAGTTTTGGAGCAGTTCCAACGTTGGGATGTTTTTGATCGTCCCCTCGATAGCCCAGATTTGGTGCCCTCAGCAACTCCCGCCTCTTTTGGCTTCCTTCCCAAGGGGGAGATTTCTTTGCAGGAGGAATTTCGAACCTTGCAAGACGTTATGACAAGGGCCTCTGTTGGAATGGTGATGATATCAAAAAACTAATATAAGGTTAGTTTTCTAATGTGTCTAATAAAAGTTCTGTAGCTGTGAGTGCCATTGATAACCAGATTCCACCCCCCCCCGGGTTGATTTTAGGATACACACTACAGGTTGGTTTTTTTTGTGTGTGTGCTGTTTCATGCCTAAAACTGTATATTTTATGTCACAGCGATTGGAAAAATGTGCAAAAGGGTGCGGGTGGCACACGAGCATGCTCATTTTAATTAGCATGGTAAACGATGGCTTCTTTCAATCAATCGTGAAGAACCTGGCCCATAGGGTGATCGGTAGCCTCGGTGTCCAGATCGATTTGCTTCTAAATTTGGAAAAAAAAAAGGTAGATATCCCGAGGACCTTTGCTCCAGGCCGCGAAAGGTCTTGCTCGACCTTCAAATCCAACATTTGAACTGAGTTTGAAAGCAGATCGGAAGGGAATGCGGATCTGTAGCCCAGTGGGTTTGCAAGGCGGGGCGTAATTCATTTGCTGCCTATCACTCAAATCAGCTCCCAAGTCTAGGGATCTATGCCAGTGTGTGTGTGTGTGTGTGTGTGTGTGTGTGTGTGAGAAGGAATCAATTCATTCAACCCCAACCTTTGGGGGAACAAAGGAAAGGTCAGGAATTCTATCCTCTTCTTTTGAAAGGAGAGCTTGAGAATGACAAAGCCTCAACTCCTACGGCTCCCTTGCTTTTATGGTGTTAATATACTGTCCCCCGCCCCAGAAAGAGAAGAGGCCCAGAATTGCCTTGGATCCATCTCTGGATTTGGCCCCAGTTCTCAGCCCTCCTTCCCCCCTCCCCCCCTCCAGTAGAGATGAACACATCGCGGTCGCCTTCTCCAAACTAGTTCGCGTCCTAAGCTTCTCTCCTCCTCTCCGTTTCCTTAACAAGACCCCGCGTAATAATGACAAAGGATTGCAAAGGCGAGAGTGGGTCGAGTTTCTTTGAGCGATCCCCTTATCTGGATTACTAAATGGGACGCTCCATCAGCTAGTCTTGTCGCCTTAAAGCTCCGAATACATGCACTGACGAGGTACGTGAACTCTTCTTCTGCGCCGTTTCTCTGCGCGTCGGGATCCATGCCGGGCATTGTTCGGGAGTCGGGGAAGGTTGCGCGGCAAGGAGCTTTGCGAAGTCCTGCAAGGGTGCAGCAGAATGAGGAGCGAGTGGCGGCGGCGGCGGCGACCGGGGCGGCACATCCAGGGAGGCGAGACTTGCGAGGGCTGTATGTCGAGACCGCTTTTCTCGCCGGTCCTCGTGCCGAGCTGCCTTTTTAAGATTTATGTTTGCCGGCGGGATGGAGGAAGAGAACGGTCGCCCGCTCTTCTTGGCCCGAGCCGCCAGCGCTGCGGGATTGCTCGAGGATCGTTCTCCCTTCCCCCTGCCGCCGACGTCCCTCAATTGTCGCACCCCGGGGCCACTTTGCCCCGCTGACCGGCCGGGCGCTGCGCAAGGGGCGGCTGCTCGGCGGAAGCAGCGGCAAGTGCGCACAATGCACTCCCGGTAGGGAGCGCCGCCGTCGCGTTTCTGACCGGCGCTGCCCATCCCTTGACACGAGGCTTCCTTGGGGGGCTGAGCTGGGCGTGGAGTCTTTGTTTCCGAGACAATGTGGCAGGAGAAGGCGGCTGCCGGGCAGGCTGGCTTGCCTTTGCTGAAGGCGGGGGACTTGGGGCTCGGGCGCCCCCTCTTCTCCCCTGAGCCAACGCCTCTCCGCCTTCTTTGACGCTCGCCTTAGTGCCCAGCCTGGCCTCTGGGGTGCTGGTGTCGGCTGGCGCTGCTGCCGTTGCCGCCTGCCTGCCTCTGGCTTTGTTTGCAATGCAGGAGCCTGGGGTTGGCGTGAGCTCGGGGCTCCTCTACCCTCTTCCTAAGAGGAGCGGAGGGGGAGTCCGTGCGAGGGGCTGTCCCTCCGCTTCTCTCGGGAGACCGAAGGGGCTAATGTGAGGCTAAAGGGAATGGAAGTGGAGGTTTAGTGGATGTGTCAGGAACGGCTCAGCGCCTGTCAGCTCTCGCGCAGTGCGAGGGTCTGGCTGCCACCCTTCCTCCCCTCGGCTGCTGTTGCTGGGGCAAAAGGGGGTCGCCCAGCTGGGCGCCTGTTGTCACACGGACTTCAAGCACACGCTGTGCGAACTCCTTTGAAGGGACAGCTAATTGGGTTATTGGACCACATGTTGGCTTACTTCCTGCCTTAGGAAGTGTCTACCGAGTGTGAGGCGGGGCTCGTGTTTCGACCGCATCTCCATGCCGCCGCCGGCGCCGCCGCTTCCCACTCCCGCCCGCCTCCCCCACCCGAAGTCCCACAGCAAAGGACTTCGCGAAGCCGCTGCCTGCAGACAGAAGAGTTATCTGGGCGGCTCGGCGGCCCCTGGGTCCCTCTCAGTGGTGGGGAGGGTAACTTAGGAGGAGGTAGAGGCGACCAGTGGAAGGAGGTGTGGTTGAAGGGGATTGGGAGCGCCTTCCATTGGACAAAGAATGGAAACGACGGGCGTAGAAGAGAGATTTCGTGCTCAGGTAATGGGGGCTGGGGAAAGAACCCAGCTGCGAGAAAGAACTAAAGGAAGAGATGCCAGAGAAAGCAACAATTACGAAGTGGGCATCTTGGAAAGGAGTTTCCGCGTTTAGTTCGTGTGAACGTTTAGTAGATAGTGCAGGCTGACCCAAAGGCAAAGGGAGAGAGGGCGGGGTCGCAGTGTGTGTGTGTGTGTGTGTGTATGTATAAATACACCTTGCATTTAGCTCTAGTTTAAGATTGGTTTAACAGAAACAGAAGTTTTTAGGGGTAGACAAACAACTGCTACTTGGTCACTGGATTGATTGTTGGAACATCATTTGGAATAATAATAATAAAGGGTGTGTCTTTAAGCATATGCAGAGTGACTTTCTATGACCCCTGAAACAATTGGTCAAACCCATCATTGGGCACCAGTGAACAGGAAACCCAAAACAGAAAACAAAACAAAACCTTCCCTATGCATTTGTGAACTTCATAGGTTCCTCCCCCATTGAGTCACACAAGAGAACAGCAGGGGGGGGTGATTCCCCCCTCCTTAATACCTTAAGGAATTGGGCTGCAACAAAAGTGGAAAGATTAATGGAAGCAAGTTACCAATACACTAGGAAAAGTGCAATTCCAACAACCCTCACTTTTTCCCCAAAGCTACCTAGATTCTTTCAAAGAAATCTGTCCATCATACCAACAACTACCTTAAGTCAGTAGGAGACAAAATTGATGCTGAGGGCAGAAGATGGTGCTGTTGGGAAGAATTTAGATTGTGTTTGGGTGTTATGTCAGTATGAACAGTTTTTAATTGGGAATTTTTTGTATTAAATGGCCTGGCTGTGATTCTGCATGAGTGAGTGGGAGATTTCAATCTCTCATGAATAGTTTTCCCTGCCTGCTGGTCTCTTGGAGAAATGGAATGGAACTTGGGCATTACAGGTAGTCCCTTGGGGGATGAGCGGGGTGGGTGTTGGGGGGGATTAAGAAACACTGCTGGATTATTCTCTTCCTGTGCAAATGTAACCCAAATACAGGGAGAGGTATGAATTTCAGATCTAAGAAGTGCATTTGGATATTGTCAGAATGTTTTATTGAAAAGTTTGGGTTTCTTACATAGAAAAATATGTTTTTAGAGTTCATTGTTTTGCATAAAATGTTTTGGAAAAGTTTCTTTTTTAAAAAGTGAAAGTATAGGATTAAGTAATTAAATTGTGAGCTTGGTGTTGTTTTTCACATGTATTCATGGTTTTATAAATTACTCCATCGGTTTTCCTGAGGAAAATGGATACTTATAATTGTATTTGCAAAGATCCAGACTTATGCCATATTAATCACTAGTTTAAATATTGTTAGCAGGGACAAATATTTGGTTACGCATGACATAAGAGCAAAATGGATGTTAGGTAATTATAAACATATCTTGAAACTAGCCACAAGTACTATGTAATTTCCATTAAAAGAACTAAGTCAAGTATTTCAGAACCAAGATTAAATATTGACTTAACATTAGATAAAAGTGGCAACATTCTCTCTCCAACTATTATCCTTTTATGTTGTTATTATTTGTCCTAGAGTGATATTAAAATAATATTTATAGTTTTGGTAAAAAAGATCCTGCTGGTTACCTCAACTGACAATGAACCAGGAAAATATGGATCTATAAATCTTTACAATGTTTTAAAAGAATTAGCTAAATGTGTGTGTGCGAGGATGCACACATAAATACTCACACAGACATGCAAACATATGTATGAGGGATGCTTTTCAAGTGATATTTCTCTACAAGGTATAGAATATTTTTAATTGTAGCATTGATTGTTCCTAGGAAAGCTTAAAATCAAAATTCAGGGTCTTCTGGGAAAGGATTAAGAAAGTAACACACAGACCATTATTCTTTAATGTTTTCTATTTATGAAAATCTCTTCCAAAATAGCTTAATATATTAATAGACTCTTGAGGAGAAAATATCCTGCCAGTAAAACTAAAACATGAAGGGCAGGGAAGGAAATATAATAGAAGATAGTTGGTTCCATTGTTTTATGCAACAAATCAAAGAATATCTGAACCATGTGTAAAAAGAACCTAATGTCCACATATGTTGCTCATGCTTTCCATCATAGAAAAATGTTTATTTTTTTATCCCTAATGATTAAAGAGATGTACTTCATGTTCTAATCCACTGTTCCTGAATGGGAAATAACTGGCAGCAGAGGAATAAAGAACAGGTCTACCAAAAATTCCCAGCTGTTTTTTATACTAACAGAAATAGATGGCATGTTTCACACAGGATATATAATTGAAACAGTTGAAGTTATGCCTGTTGAATTCTGGAGGGAAAAAAGGCAGCAGGAGTTAAAGGCAAGGAGCTGCCTCCATTGATTTTTTTTAAAGAGCAAATGAATGATCTGTGATAAATTCAAAAGAAAACTGTTCATTAAAAGGAAGTGGGCAGTTGTAAAGTTATTTGCTTCTTTGGGAAAGGAAGGGGGGATTACTCTTACTTCAGCAAGAGTAGGAAGAACCTTACATAAATGCAACAGGAAGACAATCACATGGTTTCCTACAATAGAGGATATAAAATAAATTCATTTGAATTCCCTTAGTACCTATATTGCATCCTGCCTACTGACAAAAATATACTGTTATGCCACACCTAAATTCTGTAAACAAGTAATTACTATTCTGAAAGGTTCAAGGATAAGTTTAGTATCCTTTATTGGAATTTTGAATGTATTATAACATTTTAAATTCTTGAGACAAATTATATATGGACAGAAACAAGAGAAGATGCATTGTAAACAAAAGTAATCAATGTATTATCTTCCAGGCAGATAATAAGTTATAGGTTTAATCTTTCAAAGGCTAAAATAAAGTCAACAATCTTATGAACAGGAGAATGGCTAGATTGAATTCAGTGGGATCATCTGCATGAAATAAAACAGAGTTCACAAAACTCAAGATTTATGCAGGAATAGGAAATCCCTGGTTTTCCCCAGCAATTCTTTCCTACTTAGAGCAGTGACATGGCCGTGAAGGAATCATGTTTTGGAGGAAACACCAGGATAATTGGATTCTCTCACCTTTATCTAATATTTAAAAAGTATGTTACTGTGAACCAGATGGCTAGAATCCCTGCTTCACACATTACAGTAAGCCATAATGTACTTTATTTTCAGTTTAGCATCATGTGTAAATCATTCATTATGACTTATGCTATGTATGAACATGCTGTTATGGCTTTTTCAACAAATTATGGCTTAGTGTTTGTTGTGAAAGCATTAAAATTGTCTTAATAAAGCTGCAGGCCATTTGCTTGTTTTGGATTATAATTTAGCATGCTTTATAACTCAGAACATAGTTAATACTGCCTTGTTATCTACTTCTACTTTATAGAAACTAATCTTCCTCTGAATTTATGCAATTTAGAATATTGGTAGTCTTTTCAGAATTTGGAATGTCATATTCACTGTGACTGAATACTGTTTTAGGGCACTACCCAGCATATGTCAAAGCAAAGAATATTTCCTTTAACATGTAGGTCAGTCTCTGAAAGAGGAAAAAACTAACAGAATAGAAAGCATAGGACATTGATCAACTCCTCAATTGTTAACCTGTGTCCTGATTTTCATATTTCCCAACATTTTCTCTATTACAGCACAACAAGTTAGAAGCTAGTCTTTCTTCTGCAGTGTCTTTAATTGGTGGGTCGTGAAATGCTTTCAGTAATTAATTAATTACATTTCAAAGCAAAGATAGGTAAGAGATATGCTGAGATCAACTCACCTGACAAAGATACAAGCTGACTGTGGGTTGCAGCTGCTATTTCAACCTATGGTTACAACATGGTTATTAACAACAGGAATCAGATTTGTAACACTAGAACCTATAGCCTTCTGGATTCTACTTTATAGTCCTGCTTCACTCTTCTTAGAGTTGCATTTTCTGTTCAAGACTTAATTGGCTAGTCTTTAGCTAATTTTTCACCTCTACCCATGAAGTCTAAACTCAACAAATTCTTGCTAATTATCTGTATGACTTGTGATCTGTATGACATCTTGCAAAATTAACAGTTTTACAGATTTGAGTCATTTCCCTAAGTAATTTGCCGTTAAGTTATTAGCTCCAAGTTTAAATGAATTTGGTGAGCTTTTGGAGCAATCGTGTATTCATTATGATAGTATGATCTTTCTGCTTGATTGTGGTTCCAAAGTTTGATGTTGTGTAGTTGCTGACTATTTGTTTAGCCATTAACCTCTATAGATTATTTTTGACTTTGAGGGCATTAACCTCAACTGTGTGAAATTTCTTTTGCTTGATAATATGGCTTCAAGATTTTAGTACATACT
>JANHFO010008572.1:181983-194122 GCA_032468095.1 Pareas carinatus | reverse complement strand
AACCCAATCGGTTCAGTACTTTCCGGGATCACTTACCAGACACAAACGGGGCTAATTTTTTATATATATAGATTTGTGTCACCAATGAAGGCAAAAAAGCATCCATGCTTTGCTTTTTCAGTCTGAACATTTGACGTTACACACTTGGTTTCTTTTACTTAGAAATTGGTTTTGAACAAATATGTCAAGGTTTGATTATTTGATGCCAGTAATACTGTTTATATAACTGAATTTTTCTAATTGGTTGATTATCTTACTCTTCATAAAGTAATCCAGTAAAATAACTGAATTTAAGCTGAATTATACAGTCAATTTCCCTGATGCTCAATTGGCTTAAATCCAAGAACTTTTTCAAATTGTACTGGAAGAAAGGTCAGCAGTTCTTAATTTATATGATCAAGAATTTGGTCTCAAATGCTGAATTAATATCTCACTTTTTCTAGTGAGTTTCTAAAACTGCAAGCCTGATAATCCCAGTATAGAAAAACAGAGGCAGATTTGTGGAATCCTCAGTTTAAAAAAATAAATGACTTTTTAAAATTCATTCATTCCAGATAATTTTCCATTGGGTTATTGAGCAAGTTTAGTGTAGTTATTAATAGAGTTTTAATAGAATGTATAGTACAGTTAGCACCTTAGAGACCAAGATGTCTCTACTGAATTATATACAAAACGATAGCAAAATATTTTTTCTTGATAATTATTTTCAGCTAGCAATGTAAATATAGCAGCTTCACTCTATCACTAGATTAAAGCATTGACCTAATTTCTTTTACTAAAGGCTAAAACAGTGGTTGCTGCCCCACATGATCCTAGTGCTCATGTTTAATGAAAAAGCATTTGGGGGAACTCTTAACAAGCAGTTGCACCTCAGACAGTGTCAGGCCATCTGATTCTATCCTGAGCTTCTGAAACTTGCTGTGGAAAACTGAAAATAAAATCTTTGCAATAGTCAGACTGTCAGAGGATAGTATATATTTGTAGTATATACAGTCTATAAATTTTGGCATGGAGCATAAAAGCTACTAATGTTAAATTGAAAGTCAGAGCAGGAATTGGAAGCAAGATAATACCGATACATATATAGATAAATATATGAACCTGAATACATTATGTATTAGAAAATACATGTAGAAATAATCAGAAATGAAATTTCCAAATAGTTTTCATATTTTAAATTTAACTGGAGCTAAAGTTAATCAAAAGTATCTTAGGCACTTTTGAGCTCTCTTGACAGACCTATAGCATATTAATTTGCTGGGATATAGAACAAGAATTTAATTTCTTGAGGTATCGAAACAATTGTCCATGGAATGTTATCACCCCCGCTATATATTTGTTTGGTATGCTGAATAATAACCATCCCCATCCCCCAAATCATGGTCTATTTAAAACAAAATATAAAACTGTGTGCAATCTGAAAAAGAAATGGAAAATGATAAACCAGCTATAAACAGAACTGACAGTTGCTGCATCTCAAGAGAAGAGACACATGGTGACTCACTGAATTCAGTACTGACCTTTCCTTTTAAAAGTATTTTTAATAGTAGCTATTGCTATATACAGGGTTTCAGTGCAGTGACTTGGAATTCACGCTGAATACTTTGGTCTTCCCAATTCTGTTCTATAGCTACAAAGCAAAACTTGTGTAGGAAGGAATCTGTCATACCATGTAGAAATGTGTGGTGTTTTTATTTCTATATGCATGTCAGTCTGAGGATTAATCAAGCATTCTGTTACAAAAGTTTATGTTTGTATCTATGTGCAACCATCACCCTATAGGTTAGGCATGTCCAACCCATGGCCTTGGACAGGTAGTAATGCGGTTCCACAAGATCATAAACATTTAACATTACACCACAGTTTATATCCATTAACTATATTACATTTTTATATGCGACTCAAGACAATTGCTCTTTACTCAATGAGGTCCAGGCAAGCCAAAAGGCTGGAAAACCACGCTAAAGATTTTGGGTTTGGCTGCCTTTGACAAAAACCAAATATTTCAAGGGGAACAGGAAAAAATATCCTGGTATTTTTATTTCAGGATTCAGCCAGTCTGGATCAAGGATATAAACCTTTATAAAGTGAATTGTGATTATCATATTGATTATGACCTTTAGAAACAGGATTTGTTATATACATAATCCATGATTGCTGGTGGGCATGACACAAAACTTTCCACCAATTAAAATGAACACTGTTTTGCACCTACTGTAAGGGAAAGTGTTGTTTTTGTCTTTGTAATACAATAATTAAAGGTTATACCTTGACACCAGAAATCTCAATTTTCCCCTCCAAATGTCACATTTCACAAAGCTGAATCTATCTTCTCTGCTTGAGTCCTGATTATGCCATTCGAACCATTTGCACAGGAGGCATCTTCTAAGGGAAAGAGACACAAGGAAGCACATAATTTGTTATAACTTAATCACATATCTCATATAGCTAATTTTTATTGATAGCTATCAAAATCATTTGTTTAGTGCCAGTTTGACAGGAATCTATGCTAATTCCTCTGTCATTCTTAAATTGTAGTTTGGCTTGACACTGTCCTTGGCCTCTTCATCTATTAATCATGGAAGCTGTTTTCTTATTCAGTTGCCATAGTTTCAGTGCCTCTGATAGTGTTTGGGGTGTCTTGGGAAAGGCTGAAGAGATACTGAGACTTGCAAGCTTTGCAGTTCTGGCAGTTGTGTGGCTCTGAAAGAACAGAAAACATCTTCTAACATAATTCAGCATTAGATTAAAAGAGGCAACTTCTGGATATGTCTCTCTGGACCTTGTTATCTGCACAGTCAGCTGATATTTACTTCAGCATCTGCTTCTTATCAGTTCAGAGGGTAATGGTTGACTCTATGGACTGTAAGAAAAGGAGAGATGTTTCTTTAATTAGGAGTGTTAATGAATATTTGGATAAACTGGGACTTATCAGGTGATCTTAATATCAGATGATTTAATTCAGAAGGTTTTATGCTTATTTACGCATGATAGGGCATCATTATTTGATACAGCAAATTTTAAGATCACTTCAAATATTTTCCCATAGCAGAGAACATTTGGCTAGCATCTATGGCCGTTTCATTTGTCAAAGTTGAAAGAAAACTGAACTTCTGATACTCTTACGACATTACATTAATTGGAAAGATCATTTGGTCCATCCATCTTTTAATACCTTCTGCACATTCATTTCCAATTTATGAGCTACCTGAAGTTTAGACACCATCTTATAAAACAAATGGTGTATGTTTCTTTTTAGGTATAAGAAGATCAATCTGTAGGGTAATCCTAAAGTAATAATTTCTGTACCTTTTAAAACAATTAAGAATGTTTGATTTAGCTTAAATCCTTTTTCTAAAATTTCATTTATTTGGGGAAAACTACAGATTAGCACTGAGAAGAGTAGCATTCATGCCCAGAAGTGTTGGGAAAATATGCTGTCATGCCTAATCCTGCAGAACTCCAATTCCTATCACGCTTTGACAACATAGCCAATAATGAGTGAAAGTGACTGCCATCCAGCAATATATGGTGAGCCTCCATAATCCACCATATAGCACAGGGTAGTTCAAAGTAGTTGATGGCATCCTGTTTGACAGCAAAGGGAATGAATACTTGATGCATAACTATACCTGCTACTTTCTTCCACCGCTTCTCGCTGTGAGTTCATTTTTCCTCATTGAATTTCAGTAATAGAGGTGATTTTGTTTGGTTGAAAATTATATGGGAAAGACTAGCTATGGAGAAGGACACAGCAGGAGAGAGAAGTGTTCACTTGCATTTCTCTAATGTTGTTATAGTTGGACTTTTACTTTTTTATAGGTTTCAACACATGGAAATTCTGCAAGTGAAATTTGTCTGGTTTTTTATAAGTAGGCTTCATTTTCTTTTTTTCTACATAATAATTATTAAAAGTGCAATTCTGTATGTTGAAGCTGTGCAGAATGTCAGATGAGAATGTGGAAAGCTGCTTCAGAATGTGCAGGAGCATGCATTTAATACATACAAGCAATTCAGTAAACTATATATTTCTCTGAAATTGCGTAACAGCTTTACAGTGCCAAAGAAAGATGTAGCTGCTTTAAAGAAATTCAGTTAATTCCTTAAAATATGCATCTCTGTGTGCTCCAAATTACCTCTTTGTGTTTTAATCTGAAATTCTACACAGTTGATTTAATGCTTAACCTGAAGTTTCCCCAGATAATTCAACAAAATTAAGTATGTATCAACTATGTATAGGATTGAATCTTAAAACTGTATGAACTGTGTGCAAATTGTAATGTTGTTTGAAATCTGTATATGTATCAGGTGCAAAGTAAAGGATTTCCTTTTCTCTCAGTTGAGATGAAGGTATGAACAGGCTTTCATCTAAACTATATACTATCCAAAAGATCAAAATCTGTCAAATAGTTATACTGTAATTTTGAATGAATGCAATCACATTATGTTATGGGATTGGGAAGCTGCCATTCACATTTGTAATTATTGAAAGCCTGAAAAAGATTAAATATTTTTATTTATTAAAACCAAAGGGGTCACTATCAAGTTAAAAATAGCAAATCAAATCCGTAACTGAATGAACAGTAGAAACAGTATCAAACAACTAGCCAGTCCAATCCTAAAGCAAAGATAAACTTTTGTATTGCCTCAAAAATGCAATTAATTGTAGATCTCTTGTAGAAAAGAGGATTTATTTCGCAGCTTTTATCAATTATTGTAAAAGCCTGTTTTTCATTTTGTATAGAATTGAAACTTGAAGCAGCATATGAGAGATTGATCAATGTAAGAGAGCCTGGCTCTGAAACATAGGTATCTCTGGCTATAGAGGTACTCCTCAATGTAAGATCACAATTGAGCCCAAAATTTTTGTTGTTAAGTGAATTTTGCTCCATTTTATGATCTTTTTGACCCATTTGTTAAGTGAATCACTGCAGTTGTTCAGTTAGTAGTACAGTTGTTAAGTGAATCTGGCTTTCCCATTGACTTTGCTTGTCAGAAGATCACAAGATGAATGGAGAATAGTTTAATGAGGTAACACGGGAAAGGCTTTATTATGTAGCCTTAGAGTATGCTATGCATACTTACCTGGAAGTAAAACTTGCTAAACAGTCTTAGAGTCACTTTTTTCAGTGCTGTTGCAACTTCAAATGGTCACTAAATGAATAGTTGTAAGTTGTATATATATTAAAGTTATAGTTAAAATATATATATATTGTATTAGTTGTTTTTGTGCTGACATATAATTAAAATCATGGAAGACTGGTATGGACCAATGCAAGCTTATTAGCTCTCACCAGCCAGTCATATCCTTGTTTTTTTACTGGGAATCGAACTCTTGAAGTCTGGCCTTCCAGGCAGATACACTGCGACTAGGCCAGGAGTCTAGATGGCTCATGAGATTGAGTTGAAGGACAGAATAGGATACATTGCCTCCTCCCATTAAGGGGCCGTACTAGGGATTGCAACATAATTTCTAATATATAATTTCTATATAATATTTTAACTGTTGCTTCATGTTCATTCTTCAAGTTTTTATGTTTCCAGAACTTTGGCACCATTTACCATCATAAGAGGTTTAGATGGAAGAAATACATTTGCCTTAAGGGAACCATCGCTCTTGAACACACTGTTGTTAATAAAAGCAGTCTTTTGATACTCAGTTCTAAAATGTGTATAAATATCTGACATCTTTACAGTATTCTCAGGGGATAGTTTGCTTCAAAGACCACGTAGTAATAAGTAAAATTACCTTATATCACAGACTGAAAATTGCTTTCTGTAGGGCAATTATTCAAAAGTAGTTGTTTTGACTTAGTTTAAATAGGGTCTTATTCATGTATAAAAACAAGGCAAATATCCCTTTAAAATGTATTGGACAATTTCTGATTCTGTTCTTATTTTCTGCAATAAAAATTGTGTAGGAGTTCTTTTCAGGGATGGGTGAAAGGAGTCATAAAATGGTAAATGAGTAATAAAATGTTGTTAAAGTTTGAGAAGGGGGAAGTGCCCTAGTACTCATTGGCTTATTTTGAGAATATGGGTTCATTATTCCTGACAAAGATTGTATCATTTCTGCATTTAAGTTGGATATGTAACTGTAACAGAAACAATATATTGAAGTTTAGTTATAATTTGGAAAATATCTTTTCTTAATAAATAAGCGGTTCATTATATTAAAACCATTCAAAACACTGCTTGTATTCATCCAAAAAGTAATGAAAAGAATAAATTAAACATTTACTACTTACAAGCAATAAACCTTTGCACTTTAGACTCATTCAACCATGCAAATGAAAGATAACTTCAATAAATTTGATTTAGATTAGAATTTATTTCTATTTCTATTTAATATTTATGGCTCACTTTTCTATGAAAATGACTGGAACATAATTCCAGAAGGATTAAATGAATAAGGTTGATTTTTAATAGAATTACAGTCATACTTTTTCCCACTTCAGTCAAGAATATGAACAAAGGGAGGAAATAGCTTTAATTTTAACTAAGTAGTAATGTAAAATATTTTTGAAGCCCCTTTTTGTCTATCATTATGACTTTCAAAGTGAAAGAACCTTTACATATTGTTGTGTTCCTAAACTCAAATCTGACATGGTGATATTAGAAATGCTATAGGGAAGCAATTTGTGAATCAACTAAAAACTGTTCCTCTTGATATTTCTGTATGTAAAAGAACTCAGGCTATAAGGGAAGAAACAGCATGAAAGGGAATCTACAATCTATAATCTACATTTGTCAAAGTGCAAAGAGAATTCAGTATTTCTGTCATAATCACCATTTCTGCCTGAAGCAAAGTTTAAAATGATACCAGGTCTGTTTTTTTCATTATAAGGGTTGAAGGAGGAATTGTTCTAGCAACCCAAAAAGTTGTTATGTGAAGTTTTGCAATCATTTTGTTATCTTCAAAGTGTTTCCTTTTTATTTTAATGAACAGAGGCTCAGCATATTTGACTCCACTTCTTTTATTTCCTTAGAAGAAACATGTAATAAGAGTGTTGTCGTCCCAACCTTTCACCTTGATTGGCACATAAAACCAAAGCATTCTGCCAAGTTATCATCTTCTCTAACTGGAAAATGTTGTTGTTTTTCTTTTAAAAACAAGTGCATTTCCAGATTCCATTATTAGGTAACCCAAGTGCATTCTGAAGGTTGAATAACATTATTCACAAAACCTTTGGATTACTTGCTTTGGATATAGAACTCCGGGAAGGAAAAGGAAGGGCTAGTAATGAAGCCTTCCTGTTTCTTCTTTGCCTTGCTTAAAATATCATTTTCATACCACCCAGTTTAGAAGGGTATATAATTTCCCAATATAAAGGGAGGTTATAAATTCATTTAGCGGAGAAGATAGGGAAATTTGATGAACCAGAAAGAGACAAATGTGCTGAAAAAATCATAAACTTCTATCTTTATTCCAGAAAAAAAAAAATCTATATTTTTGCATATAGGCCATTTGTCAAAAAGATGAGAGAAGAGTGGAAAACACTTTGTTAAATTTGTTCAAAGAGGGAATTTGTTTAGATTTTGTTTATTAAATCTGTAGAACTTTTTATAAATGAAACTGTATTTCCAGCCTTAAGCAGTATTACTTCATGTTTAGCAAGTGGTTTAAAATTATTTGCCAAATATTTTACAAAAAGGTATTTTTATCTGTTCTTGTGGGAGAAATGCTGAAGGTGACATCATTTGCGAAAATATAAATAGCACCTAACACAAGTATTGTTGTTGCTGGAAAAAAGAATTACCTCAAGGTAGTTTTTTTATATATGTGTCGTGGTGCTGAAAATTAGTGTACCTTTTATAGTGAGAGAACAAGGAACACTAGAATAGTGTTTATGACTCTGGATATCAGTTGCATGGATTTAAACCATTATATGTGATGGCTATAATATTAAGGTAAATGACCTGTAACTTGCAAAAAAGATGCAATATAAATTTATGAAAATATGGGGGAGGTCATTAAGTTCACCCATTAATGTAATATTAATCATTTTATACTAGGGTTGAACATACAAATATTAGGAAGCTTTCTTATATTAATTAGGTTCCATATCAAATTGAACTAAACCTTGATGTTTGGTTTTTGCATAGAATGCGTCCAGCCAGTTGTGTGTTGGTAAGGAGGGAATTTTACCCAGATATTATATCTGGAATCTTCTTTGTGTGCTCCATCTTCGAATTATCCTCTCTCAAGTTTGCCTTTTTTTAAAAAAAGTCCAGTGCTTTTTTAATATTTTGATATAAGATTCCATCTGGGTACTTTGATAACTTGTTATCAATAGCATTAAGGAAAAAATTGAAAACTTTAAAGAGAGTTTATTTGTGATAAATTGATATGTGTTAGTTTTACCAAGGCGTTTACCTGCTAAGCAGTATGCAAAATAGGTAAGGTGACCTCATCCCTGAATAAGAAAGTAAAGGCCGCTCAGATATGAAGGCACCACCTTCAGTAGCAATCAAAAAAAGTTGCAGCTTTACCTCACTCCAGGAGGACAACTTTTATATTGAATTTTATGAAAGTAATTATTTTGCAGTAGGCCTAATTAAATTCAGTGAGTAAATATTTTTTTTACTTCTGAGTAAATATATATAGATTTGAACTGTCAATTATGTTGCTTCCTCAGGGAAATAGAAGTTGCAGTCCTAGTACTCTTTGAAATTCCTCTTGGCATGAAAGAACTTGAATGGATTTTGCTGGATCCCAGTCTTAAAATAAGATTAATTTAAGAAGGAAATAGGGAATTGTATTATGCTTTTAGCAATATTTTTCTAAGCTCATAACTGTTCCAAAGTGGCTTGAGGTAATAGTAATTTAAAATCAAGAATTTATTTAGAATAACGTGTGTTTTTTCTGGTTTAGATTTTAAAATGCAAGTATCCAATTTTATTGCATGCCTTTTCCTGCTGAAGTTTAAGTTAGGATTTTGTTGACTGGTGTAATATAAAGTGCCAAGGAAACAACCATCTGGATAATCTTTAGCTAATTATATGGCCTTACTTGTTGAAAGTCCAGGATTTAAGGCAAGTGGGGGGGGGAAATCTATCTTTCCTGCCCTCTTGTGATAATTGGTTTCATTGCAACTTCTTTTACAGGCTAGAAGCTTAAGAATATAGTTGAAATTAAAAAAAACAGTGCATAAAGTATTTTTGAAAGCTCATTATTTTTGAAATGCATGTTTATGATGTTTATATCTAAAGAAGAAAGCCTTTTACAACTGTTTGAACAGAACGTTTGGTTATGCATTTTGAGGTGCACAAAGTAGGCCTTTTTTCCTTTTAACACTATTAATACTAATATAGAAATTGTACAATTCGATCTCTGTTTTTATTCTCAGTAAAGTCTGAAAATTAAATTCAACTAAAGTCAAATGCTTTTAAGAATGGTACCACAGGAAAGCTCACTCAACCTTTAAATAACAATTTTCTTGGCACACTTGAAGATAAAAATTACTCTTTAAGATATTAAACATTTCCTGGAAAAAATCCCAATTCTCCTGCTCACTAGCTTTCTTGTGTTGGAAAAAAAGTCCTTTTTGTTTAAGAGAGGTAGGAATATTTCTATGTAAAACAATTGCCCAGAAAAAAGAGATTTGCGACTATTTCTTATGTTATAAGAAGTCTTGTCTATTTGTTAACTGTGATTCACATAATTCATTCAATCGGAACTATCCAAATAGAATGGGACTGCATAACATGTTGTCCATAACACACCAATACTGCATTTGTTATGCAAATGTAACCTAAAGAACAAAATACAGTGTATAAAACAGCATATGGACTTACTGGAAGCAAAGTTAACTTTCAAGAATAAAGGTTAGCTAATACTAATGATGTTAGTGAAAAGTAGATTTAGCTAAGTTTTCATTTTTCTTTATCTCAGGCCTTTAATTTTTGACTTGGTATCTTTTACATCTATATTATGCTTCTCATGACATTGTTTACTCCAAAATCAAATAATATGATAGACATGCATGTATATAAGCAAGGTCAAAGAGAAACAGTTCAAAATGGATTAGCAGAAGCTGGGTAATTATTTGTATGAATTCTGATTGGTTAATAAGATGTAGTACAGGCTAGTGTTAAAAGGGGACAGTTTATTCAATCAGTACTAGATAGATTCACATGCATATTAAGTTACCCTGTCACCACCGTAATATCTAATTGGTTACAAGTAGCCAAAATTCCAAAGCTTTCAGAGTTTTCCCAGATATATTTCTAAAACATGGTGCAAAGTACTATCAAGACTCAGTATTTTATTTACATTGAAATTATTCATCAACACGTTTGCTGCTGGCAGTCATTTGGATTTTTGCAGTTCAGATCTGATAGTTCTAACACATCTAGAGGTCTCTTCTCCATATAAAGCTGGCAAGGAAAATATGTGGTCAAATATCTCCTTAGCCTTGATGCCACTGGAT
Organism: Pareas carinatus; assembly: GCA_032468095.1. Lineage (NCBI taxonomy): Eukaryota > Metazoa > Chordata > Lepidosauria > Squamata > Pareidae > Pareas > Pareas carinatus. The sequence continues at coordinate 183,689 of JANHFO010008572.1, read as the reverse complement.
GATCATAAACTCTTAGGATTTGTTGTCTATGTAGTGAAAGAGAAACTGCGGACATTTTACAGGTAATTCTCAACATATAGCCATTTCTTTAGTGATCATTCAAACTTACAATGGGACTGAAAAAATTGTTCTATAACCAGTGTTCATGTGATCTCCATGGCCACATGATCAAAATTCAGACGCTTGGCAACTTTGAATGTATTTATGACGGTTGCATGATCCAGGGGTCATGTGATCAACTTTTGTGACCTTCTAACAATCAAAGTCAATGGGGAAGCCAGGTTCACTGAACAACTTCAGTGATTCACTTAACGGGCAAGAACTTTGATGCAAATCTCACTTGACAACTGTCTTGCTTAGCAACAGAAATTTTGGACTCAATTATGGTTGTAAGTGGAGAACTACTTGCATATATTTAAATATCTATGCAGATTGATAATTTTATCAATTTTAAATTTACTTTAATATCAAATTATTAGTCAAAGGCCCTAATAAACATCCATTCATTCATAATATAACAATGGTTTATGATTAATATTAAAAATTAAAAGAATCCTGTTCCAACTTACAAGGTTATTTGAAGACTTTCCTTTAATTTTTCTATATGTATTTGGGAACTTATTACTTAACATTCTATCAACCCCACAAGTTCAGTCATACTGTTCTACAGCAAATACCTGGGTCCGCATCTGTTTGTGAAAAATCTTCACTCAGTTCTTTTACCTGCCTAGAAACCAGACTTTCAAGTGAAGCATTTCATTTGTTTACATTTGAAAGATGTGTTAATTAATAATCTCAGCACATGAGAAAGCTTAAGAACAGTAATTATGCAGTCTGAAACATGCCCCAGTGCCAACAAAAGCCTTTATAACCATTGACTCTGTAGCCCTAGGCAACACTACTCTTGCCCTGTTGTTAACATCACTAGACTAGAAATAGGATGTGAACAACATCTTCTCTAGATAAGAGTTGACAGAAGACAGGCTTCATGAAATGTAGGAAATTTAAAATAAACACTTTGCATTACTAGCTTCCCAGACTATGAATCCAAAGTCTTATAGCTTTATGATTGCTGGGAACTGTGGTAACGAAAAGTTTGGCTTTGCCTGCAGAGATCCCAGGTTCAGTATATGGTATTTTTAGTAGAAAGAATAGGTACCAGTAAATGAAAAATATCTTTGTCAGTGACACTGGAGAACTGATTCCAACTGAGCTTTCAAATCTCCATCCAAGAATGCCAATTTTGTTTCTTCACTAATGATTTCCCAAAAAACTATTAAGAAACCTGTTGTTTTAAAATAGGGTGCTTCTATATAATTTAGTTTTTTCTTTTGCTTTCAGAATATTTTAAAACTTTCATCATTGTTTCATTCTGCTTCCTAATGTTTTTGTGCAATATTCATTTTTAAATTTGAAATTTGTATTTAAGTATTAGTGGAGCTAAATCTATCTCTATAGGCCTTCAGGCCTCGAATCGTCGCCCCCCCCCTTCCATCGGGGGGGGCTCCGCGCCGCCCGCGACAGCATCGGCGGCAGCGCGGGGGTGTTTTTTCGATCGGCGGGGGGCCTTCGGGCCTCGAATCGTCGCTCCCCCCCTTCCATCGGGGGGGCTCCGCGCCGCCCGGGACTGCGTCGGCGGCGGCGCGGGGTTGGTTTGGTTCGGCGGGGGGGCCGTCGGGCCTCTGGAGTCGTGGCCCCCCCCGTCC
>JANHFO010008572.1:161206-171697 GCA_032468095.1 Pareas carinatus | reverse complement strand
ACCAGGCTTGAAATTCTGGACCTAGAAAGCCTGGAGCTACGCCACCTACAGTTTGACCTAAGCTTAATACACAAAATTATCTGTTACGGTACAGTGTTTTACCTATGAATGAATACTTCACTTTCAACCAGAATAATATATGAGCTAACAACAGATACAAACTCAAAGTGAACTGATCCAGAATTGATTGTAGAAAATATGATTTCAGTAACAGAGTGGTCAATGCATGGAACTCACTATCTGATGATGTTGTTACATCATTAAGCCCCAATAAATTTAACCTTAATCTGTCTACAGTGGACCTCACTCCATTTCTAAAAGGTCTGTAAAAGGGATGTGCATAAGTGCACTAGCATGCCTACTGGCCTTGTCCTACTGTCTCCATTTATTTGTACTCATTTATGTTTACCCGTGCTACGTTACGGGCTTAGTATTGTGAGCTCTGTAAGCTTTGCAAGTCCTGAAAAAGCGATCTGCGGGTCTGGGGGAAGCTTCTAATGAAGACCGGAGGCCTCTCTGGAGGAGTCCCTCGGGTCCGTCAATTGTTTTTTAGGCCTGCGCGGAGCTCGGGGATGCTTCTAATCATGCCAGCCATCGGTTCTAGAGGCCTCCCGAAGCTCCGCAGGGGCAGAAAAAATGATCGCCGGGCCTGGGGCACCCCTCCAGAGAGGCCTGTGGCCTTGATTAGAAGCTCCCCCCAGACTCGCGGATCGTTTTTTCAGGACCTGCGGAGGTTCGGGAGGCCTTTAGAATGGGCGGCTGGGCTGCTCAGAAATGTCCCAGAGCTGGGCGGGGCCTGAAAAATCGATCCGAGGGGCTGGGGAAAGCTTCTAATCAAGGCCGCAGGCCTCTCTGGAGGAGTCCCCCAGGCCCATCTATTGTTTTTTAGGCCCGGCGGAGCTTTGGGAGTAGAGGGAGAGTGGGGAGAGGGAGAGTGGGGCCTGACTTACCTACCCTGCTGTTTCTTGCCTTGCTGCTCCCGCCTCTGCCATGAATGTTGGAGAAACTGCCTTCGCATTTGAATTGTGGATGCCCCTTCCCACTGTGTCCTCTGATTGGCCCAGCACAGGTTGGCTCCTCCCCTTTTCACTAAACCTTAAATAACTCCTTTAAAAATAATTTATGTTGAGAAATTTTAGTTCTATTCTGGTCCTAGATGAGATTCCACGGTATGTATGAATTTTCAGTACTGTAGCTTTTATGATTTCTGAGAAATAGCGGCGAGTCAGACATCAGTGAGTGGGAAATAAGTGATCAATGAATCATTTTTTGACAAATATATCTATAAATTTAAATCTTTTTTTTAAAAAAGAAACTGGAACAGATTTCATATATTTGTTTAAAATATCTCCTACATTAACAAGGAAAGTATTTTTAATAGCTCAATCCCACATATCCCAGCCTTTGTGTGTGCTTGCATTTTCCTTGCCGAAGAAGGATTATTCACTTATAAAGCACTTCTTCAATCAAACAAGGGAAGAGTTTTGTGGACATTTTCAAAAGGGTTCTACCACCCCCTCATGTCATTTGACATGCAAGCCTTCACATAGAATTTTTGTGCAAAATCTCATAAGAATGATAAATTAATTGAAGAAAAAATAAGATGACTCAGTAAATCATCAGGTACATCAAAGACAGAAAAAATAACACTCTTTTTTAACACTTGGCTATAAAACCAGACTAAGAAAATGTAAATGTATAAATGCTTCTATGCTTTAATTATTTAATTAATTTAAAAATAGAAAAATCTCACCATTACCCATTTCATGAAGAAGAGACTAAGGGGCAATCATAGGATCAAATTCTCAGTTTCCACTTTCAAGCAGTGGGATTTATATTTTGAGTTTTTCCTTATATAGAGATCAACAGCTAGCCACAATGATGCTAAAATGACAAAATGTCTGTCATGGCAAGCTTCAAATTTTTCAGATAGATCATGATGTCACAAGCACACACATATTGTGTAGACTTGTGTCATGGTACATATTTTGTAACTTGGGCCCTTACCACATTGTCCTCTGGATATTAAAGGCTGTGTGTTTGTACATCCTCTGGTAAATTGAATTTGAAAAGTGCATCTTCAGCAAATGTTCATTTATGCTATTCCTCATATCTGAAGATAATTGTCAAGAGCTAATTAGTGCACATACAGAGGATAGACATGCTGGTACTCTTGAAATTTTTTTGCAGTTAATTGGTAGACCTGGTTTTAATTATTCTCAGGTAGTAAGTGCACGATAATATATGGTTTGATAATTTTTTTAAAAAAATTCCAAAACAAGAGGAAAAAGCCACCAGAAACCTTGGACTATTGTAGTAGCATGTCTGAACCTGTAGGATATAAGGCCGAGTATTCAAACTTACTGCCTCAAAATCTTTCTAGGTCAACATTACTGGGTCCTGATTCTTGGTTTGTTGTAATAGCTTGGTAGCTACTATTGCTTTTTGTTTTGCGGGGGAAGCCTCATGTGGTATCTTCTCCAACCAGCAGCAAATGAGAAAGAAGTTGATCCCAGGTTCTGTGTAATTTTATGACAATTTAAAAGGGGGGTGGAGACAAATGAATCCATAACAATTTCTGACTTGTAACACTGATGTATGTGGCTAGAGAAATGTCTCTCTTTTCTATGTTATAGATCAATTTCACAAGAGAAAAATAAAATCAAAGTTTAAGAAAAAATAAAAATAAAACATAAATCCTGGTTTTTTTTTTGGCTTTAAATTATTCACAAGCAAAACATTCAGAAGCAAAGGAAATTAAAATACCGAGTTAATCAAATCACAGGCAGCATTTCTGCAAAGAATCTCCAAAAGGAAAAAAATGAAAAGAAATATAAAGTTAATCTACTCCAGTTTAGATGCTTTCCTGTTGCACAGAATTCTAGGTTGGTTGGTTTATTAAACTTACATGCCATCCATATTGCCTAGAGCAGACTCTAGGTGGCTTACAATCAATAAAATATCAATATAAAACAATAAACAGTAACGCTAACATTGGTTTAAAATTGACAAAGGTGGGGAGGAAGCAAGCAAGATGCACACAGGAAGAAAATGGGGTCTTCTCTTACTTGCAAAAAATAAAATAAAACTATTCGGGTGGAAAATAATAAATATAAAAGCAAAATATTAAACTTTAAACATGCAAAATAGAAATCGTATTTAATATTTCTCTTTTAACTTTTCCTATTTCTCTAGAGAAAAGACTCCCATTGAAATCAAATTCCCTTTTGATTCCATTATTACCTGGAAATCCTTTTAATCATGCTAGCTTCCCAAGGAGTAGAAGGAGCTGATAGCTATTACTTCCCCACCTCATCTGTAGCTTCCTATATGCCTGCCTGCAACCTCACAATAGAACAAAACTGCTTGGAGAGGGAGGGTTGAGGCAGATCCGCCTTTTGCTTGTGTCACGAAGACAGTGCCTTAGAAAAAGCTTTAGATATTGGGTATGCGTGATCCTGAACTTGTCTGGCATAAGGGTTGGGGAAGAAAATTTCATAATGGTATTTCTGGATTATCTCCCAGTTTCAGAAGCATTATATTTATGTCTTGGCTTGGGACCAACCTGCCAGCTGAATCATGTTTTATCTATTTAGGCCATACCCTGACTCATCCTTTTCTTATTCTCGTCTCCTCTTTGAATTTTTCTAACAACATGACTGTTTTATTTTTAGTTATCAAGGGTCTTTTTGTCTTCAGATTGGACAAAATTTGAATTGTGATCCCAGAATTGTGAATTCAGACATTGCCTTAACAAAGAATGTGGTTTGTTGGATTTTATCTTAGGGTATTGTATAAATGCAACTACTGTGGTTTGGAAATCACAATTATGGCTTATCACAGATATCAATGCAGCCCCTTGTAGAGCTTATTTGACAAACCATGGTAAAGCGAATAGAGGATAACTTTATGAAATCAGTGCTCTGAAGCAGAACCCATTTTTATCTAGGTGAATACAGTTGAACCATGTCTCTAAAACCACTGACATTTACAATTTAAATGATAAAATGGATCTTTTTCCCCAACTACATTGTTTTAAATATTTTATTATACTATAATTTTTTCTCAAGGAGGATGAAAAAGCAAGGTAGACATTGAATGAAGAGTGCTAAACATTTACAAATGTGAAGAAATTGAACTAAAATACACTAGGAAGCCACCTGGAATTATTGTAACAAGATAAAACTGAAAAAATATTGCTTAACTTAGCTTCTGCTCTTTTTTAATTATTGTTATTCCAGTCTTACTCAATCTGGTACTTCCTTTCAGTCTGGCACTGTCATTTCTAGACTTCCCATTCAGTATGGGCTGCTTTCATCTATTTTGCAGAAAGCTGTTTTTGTTAGATATGTTTCATTTCAAATCCTTAATGCGATTGAGCAAGAATTCAATGTTTGACATGCTTTGTGAAACATCGCCAGAACAACGGAAAGCAGAATTTTAAGATGATAGGACTGCATCTGAAAACAAAAAGATAAAAGGAGATTGGTGCCACTGCTGACTGGATATGATAGGAAGAATTGCCCTGGATTAAACTCTGCCTGGATTAGTTTTTTCTTATTACAATATTCAGCAGTAAGATCTTCTGAAAGAAATCTTGACTGTTTATCAGCAAATGCTTTCATGTCATTCTGAAAATAAATCTGAATAAAAGGAACAAAGCAACTTAAATGGGATGCTGCAATCATCAAACGTGTGAAGACAGTGAAATCTAATCAAATAAAGAGATATTTAATAACCAGTTTGCCTACTTCCTCATTATCCCAGCCAAGCTTATCATTTGCAAAGGAACATGTACTTTTAGGCAGAATTATCTAATTTTTCTTAGTAGTTTCCTATGTACAAAAGAATTTAACATTTGATATATATTCAAGGAAAGAAGTTAAGCAGACCTGGCTTGAAAAGGAGGTTAAAGAACTGCCTGAAAAATCTGCTTTTACATATCTATGAAGGGTATGAGAATGTTATCCTTTTTCACCAAAGGCCACCATCTTTCTATATCAGTACTTGTGGGGAAAAAGAGGGGAAAGGGAAGGGAGGGATTTCAACCTGATTTAGATCAGGTGCTGAATGCTACCAGGTATGCATATCTGTAGCTGTTGCACAAATTTCATTTTTAAAATGAAAGAAGTGGAAAATATTCAGTATAAAACTAGAAAGTAATCATATTAACTGTTTAATTAAATTTAAAGCTAAGTGAAATAAAACTAAATGTACTTTTTGTCTTTATCCCTCTTGCTACTTTTGGAAGTGCATCTCCCTTGGCCTAGAAAAAAAAGTATATTCTGCAAAAATCCAAACACTATGTAAACACTGAAAACAACAGCCAGTTGAATTAATTGGACACCCAACTCCAATGGACTCTGTTCTGTAGTGATCATCTAGATTTTTATAACTCAGACATCACCTACCTGATATAGAACGATAATATATGTGTCGATCTTCTAAGTGACAGGAAGAGGTTGCAAAAAAGATTGACACAATCAGCTACTTAATAATTGCATATAGAATTTGTTTTGCAGTTTATGTGTTCATAGCATTCCATGGGGAGTATATAGTAGCCGTGATACATTTAAAGAAAGTCATTATTATCTATAAATTTAGAAATGGAATGTCATATCTAAAGAAACCTAGAGGCAAAATTTAAACAAGGGACTGTCTTATTCATCATTTGGTCCCTTTGCTAGACTTCTAGGTCTTTACAAGAACGTCTGCATTTTTTAAGTTCAAAGTCATAATGCTCTGTATATCTCTAATAGACAGAGATAGACAGATCATAATTATATCTAATATTAGCTTTCCCAAACCTTGGCACTCTCCAGATGTTTGGACTTTAACTCAAAACAGTTCTGATCTTTGTAAGCATAAATGCATCATAATATCTGAATATCTTTTCCAAGACCTTCATTGCCATCCTACCAGGTTCTAGTCTAAGATATATATCTTGATTGCTAGTTCCTTTACTGTTGATAATTAATCCTAAAAGACAGAAACAATTTACCACTTAATGCCTTCACCACCAATTCTAAGACTGACTGCAGGGTCCTACACATGCACAGATAAAGCTTTGTTCACTTGCATGCCGCTTGGGTAACCTGGTTCCTAACAGACCATGGATTGATAACGGTCCATTGCCCAGGGTTTGGAGACACATGTTTTAGCATATCAATTGCTTAACAACTTATTTGAATTCATCCTTCAGTTCTTTTAGTTTCACTTCAGTTCTATTCATTCATTCATCCATCCATCTATCTATCAATCAAATTTATATGCCATCTTATGAAAAAGTGACTCTGGTGGCATACAACAAAACTATAAAGCAATTAACAATCATTATTTTTAAAAAAAACTAAGAAAGGATAGCAGATATTAACAGCAATTGAGGCACTTCAGTACTTGACTGGTCCCCAAGCCCACCAGGCCTGGCATAATTAAATTTTGAGGGGCTTCCAGAAAATCAACAAGAATTGAGTCAACTTTACTTTGGGAGCCAGTATGTGTTTATAAGATGGGTGCCATGGAGAGAAGTCCTGCCTCATGGGACCTGCCAGCTCTAGCTATGTAGCAGACAGGACCCATAGCATGCCTCTTCTGTTGAATCTGATGTGATGGGCAGATATAATCAGGCAGAAGTGGTTCCTCAATCTGGTCCAATGCCATGGAGGGCTTTAAATGAAATTTAGGACTTCAAAGCAACTCTAGATGTCTCCTTGAAAATTGGGGGTATCTGCTCAATATCATCTGCTCAAGCTTTGAAGTATTATTATGAATTTGGGGCCTGATAAAGTTCTTTGTGGATGTGTGAGGGTATGTTGCTTTAGTTACATCAAAAATGTCAATTGTATTCTAAAAGATCATCAGATCTTTGGTACTTAGTTAGCATAGGGACTGCCATTTGATTTAAGGAACCCATCATCTGGCACTGTGTTCATCATTTTGTCTTGTATATTCAGTGGTTTTCTTGTTAAAATGCAGGAGTGATTTACCATTGCCTCATCTGGATAAAAAATGGGGGGCCTTGGTGTACATTTTGCCTTACACAGTAATTTTATTCATTTTACTTTAAAAAAAAAATCTGTGGTATCTCCAACTGAAATGATGGTTTATGAAATACTGCTTTATCTGCCTGATGTCTTTATTTTTCCCCATCTACTGTAATTACTGCTTATATCTTAATAGTAACCAATATTATAAAATGATATTTGAGAGACTTTTTGACTTGTGGTGAATTATTACTCTGATTTAAGTAAAAATTGTTTGACAAACCTGCCATTCACAAGAATGAAACAGACATTTCTCTATGAGTGAGTTTTCATCAAAGATTTATTCAAAAATAATACTGTATAAGGAGTTAATTTTAAAAATAGGAGGAATTACTAGAAGATCCTTAATTTTTCAAATAGTTACCTATTGCCAATAGTAAGTATGTTGCTAGAAACACTCTTGGTTTTAACTGAACCCAAAGTTAAAGAGAAACATTGGAGCAATTTCTTAATTAAAAATAATCAAAGAAAAAAGAAGAAATCTGTGCAATAAAACAAAGGTAAAATCAATAAAAATAATATTTATGTAGTACATAAATTATAGCACAGTTTCACTGGATGCTGCTGAAGGTAGATTTTGTTAAGCCTCATTAATGAGGTATGAATCTGAAAAAGAGTTTTGAAAGAGTTTTACTCCATAAACATGCTGCAGTTACTGTATGCAATCGGTCAAACCTGTCATTACGCTCCTTGCCTTTGATGGGATATTTACAGTTCATTTTGCTTTTAAATGCACGTTTGATCCTTTTGTTTTTTTTCTACACAACCCTTTTTGATCCTAAACCACGTGAACTGCTCTCTCTCTGAAACGTATCTCCTTGTACTACAATATCATTTATGAAAGCTTATTTTTCCCAGCTCGTCCCAACATGCCAATTATTAATTACAGGCTGGGCGTGGTAGTGATGGGAATAGCGGTAGGAATGGCAGAAGCTCTCATATTTGTAGTTGAACTTGAAAACTTTAACTACTAGCATTAAATATTAAAAACACAGCAATAAAAATAGCTCTTAAATATTTTTCCTAATAGTTCCCATTGTTTCCTAATAGTTTAGGGGAAACTATGTTTAGATTGTGGGTGCTTGTTCTTATGGAATTATAGGGGACTGAGTTTATTTTTTCATTCTAAAGACTGTTGAATGATGCAGAAATGAGAAACTAGGGAAACTAAAGTGAATTATTTTTAGGAGACATATATTTGCAGGAATTTATTAGCTTTTGTTGTAATTACCAGTATCTCTGTTCAATACTGTACTTATTTCTTTCTATGACTTCTGGATTGCAGTTTTGAAAATAGTCCCATGACTAGATGGGGATATTAATTTAGAAGAGATTACTTGAGAATAAAGAACATGCATCATGTTCTATTTAGCATTAGCACTAGTAATATATATTCATGTAATATATGAAGCATTATTTAAATCAGGGGCAGCCTTTATCAGTTGAGATATTTGGCTCTTGACTTATGAGTTTTTTGGCAAAATAATATGCAAGATGAGGAATTAAAAAGGACATTACTTTTAATTTAATTAGTATTAACTTAAATGCATATAATATGCCCAATTTGACTACATGGAATAGAGAATAATCAATGAGATTTCTAGGTCTAGAAGTATTTGAAGTCCAGAAGATAATTTTGCCTAATTCATAAATGACTGATAGAACAAATATCCAATGCAGTAAAACTTTGGATTGCAAGTAACTTGGTCTGTGAGTGTTTTGCAAGATGAACAAACATTTTAAATTTTAGCTTGATAAATGAGCGATGTCTTGCATTATGAGTGTAGCAGAGCTCAGCTTGTTCTAAGTGTTTTCAGGGTTTGCCTTCTCAAGCCAGGATATTGCTGGTTATAGAATTGAAAAGATCTGAACAAGCTGCTGGAAAGAATGGGATGGAGAAATGCCGATTTTAATTATCTTTAGGTTTTTGTTTGGCTTCCTGGTTCAATCTGTTCGATTTTGGATTATTGACAACATTTGCTTCAAAATGAATTGGAGATTCCTTTATCTATGTTAATGAGCCCTTTGCAACTTTGTAGATTTGGAGGCTTTCGCTTTCTATGCCTGCTTAGAGTGAAGAAAAAAATGTGTTTCTTTATTCTCCAGTGTATAGAATGCAGCTCACTTACTTTCTGTTGCGGTTGGGGTTTTCTTGTTTTAAGGGCTGTGTTATTTTGTTTCTAATGCTCCAATTCAGCTGTTGCGCACAGGGGGAAGCCCCCAGAGCCCCAGCAGACTGGCATAAATCGTGGAATGGAGAGGAAGGGAGGGGAAGGAGAGCAGAAGGGAGAGCTAGGAGGGTTGAGTTTCCATTATTTCTTATTGGGAAATTTGCTTTGATATATGAGTACTTTGGATTACAAGCATGGTTCTGGAATCAATTATACTTGCAATCCAAGGTTTTACTGTATTTTAGTTGTGTGCTCTATTTTAAGAAAAAATTATCTTATATTGCAAGATCTTGTTCTGAAGATCTGTTCAGTCCAGATCTCCTTTTAAAATAAAGAAACCTTGAATTACCCCTCAATATGTGCATAGGAAAGCATACCGATCACTCAGCTGTGGTAGAGAGATATTACATTACAGTGGTTTGTTTGTTTATATATTCATGCATGCATACATACATTTTTCCTTCTCACCACTCTGAGTGGTATCTTTGGTTCTCTACCAGAGATCTGAGAGTTTGAGGGTTTTGCTCAGTATCTTAGCTGTTCCTAACACTGCACTCTTGTAGATAAAAATACTCCAGTATTCCTGTCATCTGTTGAAACCACTCTCCCCACTTAGAAGTTACCAATTTGGCCTTTACTTTTCACATCCTCTCTAGTTCATCGATCAGGCCCTGATACTTCTCCAGCTTCTCCTACACCTTCTTCCTGACATTGCTGTCACTTGGTAATCATTATCATCACAACTGCCTTCTGATCATTGTTTATTACCACATTTTGTGGTTGATTGACCAGTACCTGCCTTTCTGTTTGACAATAGATCTATATTGTGGCCCACAATACTCAAATAAGCAATCCCACTTGTATAGGAAACAATTTATACTGAGTCTATTTTCGTCTTGAACTTCTTAAAATCTGAATTAATAGGATATGCTGTACAATATATGAGTTTTAATTCAATATCAATTTTCATAAGGCTATTCAGATACAAGAAGACTAACCTAATAGAACGTTGCCTTCTGTACCCTTCTTGACTAGTCACAGAATCATTACAGAGATGATATTAGAGTAAAATATTTACATTCTTCTGCTATTCACTTAACCTGATTACAAGAACTCTTGCTTTGAAGAGATCCTTGGCTGGGTTTAAAAGGATAATACAGATCAGAGGTCTCCAACCTTGGTCCCTTTAAGGTTTGTGGACTTCAACTCCCACAATTCCTCAGCCAGCAGGACCAATGCTGGCTGAGGAATTCTGGGAGTTGAAATCCTACAAGCCT